>APFE031727658.1:45981-61162 GCA_000404065.3 Pinus taeda | reverse complement strand
TGTACTAGACAAGACATTGCACATGCAGTGGGAGTATTGAGCAGGTTTATGTCAAAACCAGGGAAGGAGCACTGGACAGCAATGAAGCGGGTTTTCAGGTATTTGCGTGGCACTAGTGATTATGGTTTGTGCTACCAAGGAAGACAGGATTGGACAGAGTGTTGGATATCCGTGGCTTTGTTGATGTAGACTGGGCTGGAGATCTGGATCAGAGAAGATCTACAAGTGGGTATGTGTTTAACCTATTTGGAGGTGCAGTCAGTTGGATGAGTAAGAAACAATCTGTAGTGGCACTATCATCTACAGAATACATGGCAGCCACTCATGCAAGCAAGGAAGTAGTTTGGTTGTAGAGATTGTGTTCAAGTATGGGGTTAGTACAGGGAGCTATAAGATAGACTGTGACAGCCAAAGTGCAATTTTCTTGGCAAAGAACCCTGCTTATCATTCAAAGACAAAGCACATTGATGTTCAGTATCACTTTGTGAGGGATATGATAGAAGACAAAAAGGTGTTGCTGGTAAAGGTGGACACTTTGAAGAATACTGCAGATGCATTGACAAAATCTGTGAGCTCTGACAAGTTCTCTTGGTGTAGAGAAACAATGGGCGTTTCAGGGCTGGAAAAATGACTAAGCTCTCCTGTGGCCCCCTGTGGAAAGAAAACAACAAGTGGAAGATTGTTGGGTTGTGTTATATTCTTTCCACATAGTTAACAGGGGGTTTGAGGGGTACCCGTAACCCCACTTTATGGGGTCCGGGGCAGCGCCCCCGGAAAATTTTGGTTTTGGACCCTATGTTAGGTTGGGCGGACCCACCTATGGTTTTGTGCATGATTTTCGCACATGTTTTTTGGACGGGATGGTTTTCGGTCCATGGTTTTGGACGCGATGGTTTTCGGTCCATGGTATTGGATGCTTCGGCATGTATAAATATGTATTGTAACATTGAAGGAACATAATGAAACATCAAGCTGGTAGTCTTGGTTTTGAGATCCAGTGGGAAATCTCTGTGTATATGTGTTTTATGTGTTATGCTCTCGCATTTTTATTTTTCCTGTGATTTAGAATTCGTATGCAGGTAATTTCTGTACGGGGTTAAAACCTACAGATTCTCTATATTGGTGAAGTGTAGAAAAACACTTACTGTAGCCTTTTCATAATACAATATGGGTAACTATAGTTTAATGATGTAATGGTGGGCACTGAGTAACTATAATGTATAATAGCATTAGGAATTTTGTAGAAATACCTTGATGGATCAATGGAAAATTCTATACGTTCGATAAAACAACCTATATCGCTTAAAGTGTGATCAAGATATTTGATATCTTTGGTAAATGAATTAGGAAATGAAATTGTAGGACAATACATTGTGTCTGAGATTGTTTCAAATAGGATATATAGCATTCACATCTGGTTAAGTCTTTGTTAAAGTTAGGATAGCCCATAGGTCCTCATTGCCTTTCATCCTTAGTTAAATATTTCGATATTAGTTGTGAAGCTAGTAAGGAATTTAGAAGTCCATAAAATATTTACAATAGTGACTGTGTAAAAATGAAATTTGTACTCTACTATCTACTCCCATTTACCTAATCCTTGGTTGTCTGTGGACATTCATAAAATTATATTGTTATCTGATTGGAAGTAGGCAAAGATAGATGTCACTGGAACTCTGAGTTGCATAGCCCATGAAAGATAGACAGACTTGTGTCCACTGAAGAGCTTAAGCCTTAATCGAGAGGGGAAACATAGGTTGGGTTGAATGCAGTAGCTTTGGCTTGGAAGAGAAATCTGGAGGTAAATTAATAGTTTTGATTCGAAAAAGAGTATGAAAGGTTATGTTTCTTGCTGATTGAAAAAGCCAAGGGACATAGGCTCTATATTTTACAAATAAATAACAAAGCCTATGTATTGGTCAATATTCATTGTTGCCACTTTAGTGAATAATATTTTGGGTGTTATATGGATGCAACAAACATAAAAAATGATGGACATTGAAGTGGTCCTCTAGTCCCATGTGTCATGGTCACTTGTGGCCATGTCTGTAGCATAGTCAAGAACATAAAAAGATATGTAGTGCCTAGTTACTAATGTAATGAAGTGGTACCATTATCCAAAATTGACCAAAAAAAACTTGTAACCATATGAACCTATACAACATTCTAACTTCTAAACAAATTGAACATAGAAAGGAACATTGTTGAAGTGAAACGCATGCATCGACAAAATGGTCCTAATACCTTAAAATTAGATCATTATGCCATTAATATTATTAAGTTTAAGAGTATAGATTCTAGAAGCTATATATCTCGAAGTTAAAGAGTATAGAAGCTACCATAAATTTTTGTTGGAGTTTGATTTAGCCATAGTAGTTCAAAAAATAAAGCAAACCATGTTGTTGCATTTGGGGTATTGATTGTTACTCTATACTGTTGGAGTAATATCTGTAATGTTTGTGCTTCTAGGAAATACTCTTGATGCTAAGGCTTTTGAATGTTTACTAAACTTCCTTGTAGTGATCTGATGATGCACCGGTTTATCTTAGGTACACTCTATACTCAACAATCATATAAGGTGAGTGATTATTTTCCATTTAAATGGATTAGTAGGAAATGGAAAGAGGGATTTTATGTGACATCAATGGCAACTGTTGGAAATCAATGCAGTGTGGTTATGTCAAGGAATGTAGGGTTTTCAAATCAGGTGATCTTTTTGTTTTAAAAAATTATTCTAGTCCCATCTGTCATGGTCACTTGTGACCATGTCTGTAGCATAGTCAAGAACATATAAAGATATGTAGTGCCTAGTTACTAATGCAATGAGGTGGTATCATTATCCAACATTGACCAAAAACAACCTATAACCATATGAACCTATACAATGTTCTAACTTCTAAACAACCTGAACATAGCAAGGAACATTGTTGAAGTGAAATGCATGTGTCGAAAAAAAATAGATCTTTGTGCCATTAATATTTTTAACTTTAAGAGTATAGATTCTAGAAGCTAGATACCCATATTGGATTATCGAGAAGACAACTTACAGAAGAAACAGACTTATTTTGATGAGTCCATCTAAGGAAACCAAACCTATTTAAATAAACTCCCATGTTCCCTAAGTATCCTAGGTGGAGAATAATTTTGACTATGTAATAGTGTTTGGATGTTGTAATTACACCACTTCAAATATGATTAAGGTTACTATTCAGAAGGATATGAGATGAGATAGACATAGTCTAAGGAAACCAAACCTATTTAAATAAACTCCCATGTGTGGAGAATAATTCTGACTGTGTAAAAATGTTCGGATGTTATAATTACACCACAAGCTTTGAAGCTATAGCCTTTTTCCCCCTTGAACTAGTTTCCAATAACAATAAAAAAGACATTTTGACTAAGAATCCTAAGCACCTATAAAAGGTGAGATTACAGTAACAGACACAATACAGATTACAATAATAAACACAATGCAGATTATAGTAATAGACACAATGGTAAACTTTTAAAAAAGATTTTGAATCGCTACAAAAGGGAGAAAGATAACCCACACAAGGCATGCACAATTTACACAGCCTGTGGGTGAGGAAAAACTAATTAGAGAATATCAATCCATTCAAGTAGGTAAGGAATTGACCTAGCTGGTCTGAAGTCAACCAATAAGAGATAGATTGACCAAATGGAGTTGATTCAACCCAAGAAGATATTGGAGTCGACTCAGACAGCTATGGAAAACAAGAAAGACATTGTGATTTCCCCACTTGTCAAAATGTTTGGAGAAACAAAAATAACAACACTCAACAATAGTGCAACAACTCAGTTTCTACAGCCATCTTAAAACCTTAAGGGAACTGAATGGTGGACATACTGAAACTGTTAGCATCTAAACCATGTGAGGGAAACAAAGTTCTCAATTATGAACTATCAAATGTAATTTGAAACGCATCATACCAACCATTAACAATGATAAGAGCAATCCAGTTCATTAAACATAAATATTGAATGATACAAATTCTACCCTACTGTCTTCTTTGTCTTTAAACAGCAGCAATAAGAAATTTATATCACTGACTTTCAAATGGCATTTTGGAAATTCAGTAATAGACACAATGCATATTACAGTAATAGATGCAATGTTGAACTTTTAAAAAAGACTTTGAATCACTCCAAAGGGGAGAAAGATAACCCACACAAGGCATGCACAGCCTGTAAGCCCGTGGGTGAGGAAAAACAAATTAGAGAAGATCAATACATTCAAGTAGGTAAGGAATCGACCTAGCTGGTCTAAAGTCAACCAATAAGAGACAAATCGACTAAATGGAGTTGATTCTACCCAAGAAGATGTTGGAGTCGACTCAGACAGCTATGGAAAACAAGAAAAACATTGTGATTTCCCCACTTGTCAAAATGTTTTGAGAAACAAAAATAACAACACTCAACAATAGTGCAACAACTTAGTTTCTACAGCCATTGATCCTCAAACCTTAAGGGAACTCAATGGTGGATATATTGAAACTGTTAGCATCTAAACTGTATGAGGTAGAGAACATTCTCAATTATGAACTATCAAATATAATATGAAACTCATCATACTAACCATTAACAATGTTGATATCAATCCAGTCCATTAAACATAAATATTGAATGATTCAAATTTTTCCTACTGCCTTCTCTGTCTTTAAACAACAACAATAGGCAATTTATCTCACTGACTTTTAGATGAAATTTTGGCAATACAATGGTAAATGGAAGATTCAAATCATTTGATTTCGTGGATATTTATCATTGCATAACTGTATATGTTTGCAGCCTTCATGGTGTTTTACATTTCTATAGTCCATTCAAGTGAGATCACCTATTATAGCTTCACAATTTTATGCATGTCTAATCTTGAAATAACCAGCATTTAACTTGTCAAAATGAGTTCAGAATTTTTCATCTCTACCTATCAATCCTAGCTAGATTCAACCTTAAGAAATCTCCCCCTAGGTAAGGAAGTCCCTTCTTAGCCTTAAAGCGAGAGGCAAGGCCACTGAGGTGATAGTGGGTGGCTTGCCTGTAGTTGCACCTTGGCTCTCCCATTGGCTTAGGACTTTTTCCTTAGGAGGGTTCAAGAAGTAACAGAAACCAAAGGTAAGTCACCTTAAAATCTTTATATATGTTGCTTATAAGGTGGTTATGGGGGAAGTATGAGTGACTATTTAACTGTTGTTGTTTAAATTCACTTGTAAAGCATTTAGCCTAAGTTAACTATAGATATGTATATGTCTTTGTTAAAGTATTGTGCACTCAAGGAGGACTACTTCCATTATTCTATTTTTTTTTTCTCTCAAGCTCTAATGGTTGATCATATCACATAGATAGAGGAGAGGAGGATAGGTATAAATTTCATTTCTATGAGACGAGGATAGCTGAAGCCAAAGGCAGTTTTCCATCAATAGTTTTATTGGAAATAGAGTATGCAAGGTTCTATTTCTAAACCTAAACCTATTTAAATAAACTCCCATGTTCTTTGAATGTTGTGTTGCTTTTCATGAAAGTAATATCATCATGCATAAATAAGCTCCTCTGGACATTGATAGTTTGATCAATAAGATCAGGTCAATTGTTGTATCATATGTAAAACATATGGAATTGTATAATTGGTCTGGTTCCCAAATCCATCCATACAGATACCCAGTTGTTTTTTGCGTGGACTCAGTTGTTAACCTCAACCTTTGACATGTTGAAGAGATTCAAATCTTCCTAAGATAGTTCATTCTGTTTATATGTTCAAAGAACTTATTTTGATGAGTCCATCTAAGGAAAAAATACCTATTTAAATAAGCTCCCATGTTCCCTAAGTAGCCTAGGTGGAGAATAACTCTGATTCTTTCACACTTCAACAAATATTACTGCTAAAGAATTAAACTATAGGAAAAAAAACTCAACATTATAGCTTAATTAGGTTATTCGATATTAAAGTAATAAGGATAGTTGATATGAGGCATTGTACAGAGTTACTAATAGCCATGTTGGATTGTTAATATAATGTCTATTTATAGTGGCAGAGCTCCTATTATTAAATGGTGGACTTGATTATTTAATTATGAGGTCGTGGATCTAGTTAAGAATTATTTTCCGTCTTTCTCTTGACTATGAAATTTCGGCACTCGAGAATCTTAAAGCGCCAGACATAGTGGACTTCTTTCAATATGACCACTATGAAAGCTAGCCTATCAAGCTAGTGATTTCTAAATATGAAGATAATCCTGGCCTCAATATTGATTTGTGTATCATCTTGTTGTCTCATGAGCATCTATATCAGTGTCAATACAAATCCTAATTCAATCAGCTGTAACAAAGGGTTGCAAGTAAACTATGGTGGGTACTACGAGAGCAGATAGTTTGAACAAAATTTCTATCATCCAGACTCCTTTAAAGAAGCAGGAAGATGAACGGATTGCTTCTTAATTAATCTCAGAGTCCACTACAAAATATTCATGCAAGTGCAACATTATCAAATTGCATCCTTATTGTAGCTATGGAAGTCGGTAGTTTGTGTTTGCTATAAATGCCTAGAGAGAAGGACACAAATGGGTAGTTCTCTGAGAATTGTAGGTACTGAAAATTAGTTCTTAAGAGTCCACATAACCTATCATTGAATATAAAGATTTTCATTTTGAACTGCTAATCACTCTGGTTTGGGATTGACCGTATAGTCCACATCCAAAAAACTTAAAACCTTAAGGGAACTGAATGGTGGACATATTGAAACTGTTAACATCTAAACCATATGAGGTGGAGAATTTTCTCAATTATGAACTATCAAATGTAATATGAAACTCATCATACTAACCATTAATAGTGATAAGATCAGTCCAGTCCATTAAACATAAGCATTGAATGATAGAAATTCTGCCTATTGCCTTCTCTGTCTTTAAACAACAACAATAGACAATTTATATCACTGACTTTCAGATGGCATTTTGGCAATACAATGGTAAATGGAAGATTCAAATAATTTGATTTCATGAATATCTATCATTGCATAACTAAGTATATGTTTAACGCCTTCATGGTGTTTTAAATTTCTACAGTCCATTCAAGTGAGATCACCTATTATAGCTTCACATTGTTATGCATGTCTAATCTTGGAATAACCAACACTTAACTTGTCAAAATGAGTTTGGGAATTTTTCATCTCTACCTATCAATCCTAGCTAGATGCGACCTTAAGAAATATCCCCTTTGGTAAGGAAGTCCCTTCTTAGCCTTAAAGTGAGAGGCAAGGCCACTGAGGTGATAGTGGGTGGCCTTCCTGTAGTTGCACCTTGGCTCTCCCATTGGCTTGGGACTTTTTCCTTAGGAGAGGGTTCAAGAAGTAACAGAAACCAAAGGTAAGTCACGTTAAAGTTTTTAGATATGTTTATTATAAGGCGATTATGGGAGAAGTATGAGTGAGTATCTAACTATTGTTGTCTAAAGTCACTAGTAAAGCATTTAGCCTAAGTTAACTATATATATGTATATATATTTGTTAAAGTATTGTGCACCCAAGGAGGACTACTTCCATTATTCTATTTTTTTTTCTCTCAAGCTCTAATGGTTGATCATATCCCATAGATAGAGGAGAGGAGGATAGGCATAAATTTCATTTCAATGAGAGGAGGATAGCTGAAGCCAAAGGGAGTTTTCCATCAATAGTTTTATTGGAAACAGAGTATGCAAGGTTCTATTTCTAAACCTAAACCTATTTAAATAAACTCCCATGTTCTTTGAATGTTGCGTTGCTTTTCATGAAAGCAATATCATCATGCATAAATAAGCTCCTCTGGACATTGATAGTTTGATCAAATAAAAACAGGTCAATTGTTGTACCATATGTAAAACATACGGAATTGTACAATGGGTCTAGTTCCTAAATCCATCCATATAGATACTGAGTTGTTGTTTGCATGGATTCAATGGTTAACCTTGACCTTTGACATGTTGAATAGATTTAAATCTTACTAAGATATTTCACTATGTTCATATGTTCAAACTCGCATGTTCCCTAAGTATCCTAGGTGGAGAATAAATCTGACTGTTTATATTTGTTAAAGTACTGTGAACTCAAGGAGGACTACTTCCATTATACTATTTTTGTTCTCTCAAACTCTAATGGTTGATCATATCCCATAGATAGAGGAGAGGAGGATAGGTATAAATTTCATTTCTATGAGAGGAGGATAGCTGAAGCCAAAAGCAGTTTTCCATTAATAGTTTTATTGGAAACAGAGTATGCAAGGTTATGTTTCCAAACCTAAACCTATTTAAATAAACTCGCATGTTATTTGAATGTTTTGTTTCTTTTCATGAAAGCAATATCATCATGCATAAATAAGCTCCTGTGGAAATTGATAGTTTGATCAAATAAGAATAGGTCAATTGTTGTACCATCTGTAAAACATATAGAATTATACAATGGGTTTGGTTCCCAAATCCATCCATATAGATACCCAGTTGTTGTTTTCGTGGATTCAGTTGTTAATCTTGACCTTTGACATGTTGAAGAGATTTAAATCTTATAACTTTCACACCTAAAAACAAAGAACATATTGGAGTCAACTCAGACAGCTATGGAAAATGAGAAAGACATTGTCACTAGTAAAGCATTTAGCCTAAGTTAACTATATATATGTATATATATTTGTTAAAGTACTATGCACTCAAGGAGGACTACTTCCATTATTCTATTTTTGTTTTATCAAACTCTAATGGTTTATCATCTCCCATAGATAGAGGAGAGGAGGATAGGTATAAATTTCATTTCTATGAGAGGAGGATAGTTGAAGCCAAAGACAATTTTCCATCAACAGTTTTATTGGAAACAAAGTATGAAAGGTTCTATTTCTAAACCTAAACCGGTTTAAATAAACTCCCATGTTCTTTGAATGTTGTGTTTCTTTTGATGAAAGCAATATCATCATGCATAAATAAGCTCCTCTGGACATTAATATTTTGATCAACTAAGAATAGATCAATTATTGTACCATATTTAAAACATATGGAATTGTACAATGGGTCTGGTTCCCAAATCCATCCATATAGATACACAGTTGTTGCTTGTGTGGATTCAGATGTTAACCTTGACCTTTGACATGTTGAAGAGATTTAAATATTACTAAGATATTTATTTATGTTTATATGTTCAAAGAACTTATTTGATGAGTCCATCTAAGGAAACCAAACCTATTTAAATAAGCTCCCATGTTCCCTAAGTATCCTAGGTGGAGAATAACTCTGACTATTTATATTTGTTAAAGTACTGTGCACTCAAGGAGGACTACTTCCATTATTATATTTTTGTTCTCTCAAACTCTAATGGTTGATCATCTCCCATAGATAGAGGAGAGGAGGATAGGTATAAATTTCATTTCTATGAGAGGAGGATAGCTGAAGCCAAAGGTGGTTTTCCATCAATATTTTTATTGGAAACAGAGCATGCAAGGTTCTGTTTCTAAACCTAAACCTATTTAAATAAACTCCCATGTTCTTTGAATGTTGTATTGATTTTCATGAAATAAATATCATCATGCATAAATAAGCTCCTCTGGACATTGATAGTTTGATCAATTAAGAATAGGTCAATTGTTGTACCATATGTAAAACATACGAAATTGTACAATGGGTCTGGTTCCTAAATCCATCCATATAGATACCTAGTTGTTGTTTGCGTGGATTGTTGGCATTATGATACAGATGATACAGGTGTTGTACTTGATGGCAACCCACTCAGATGACAAATCATAGTTCTGGCCACATGTAATGAAGAAAGAAAGGTATACACATGTTCACCTTAACCAACCAGCGTATACACGCAGGTTCATTAAACAAAAGAAGCGTATACGTACACACACAATTTCACCAAAGGAAAGGCGTGTACATGTTGGAAAACTAAAATTTGGTCCATGGTATTTTGGTATTGATCCATGGTATTTGGTCCGAAGTGTTGACCCCAGGTATTCGGTCCAAGGTATTGGTTATAAGTGGTTTTGGTCCATGGTATTGAGTAAGGCCTAAGACTATAAAAGGAGGAGAAGATCATTAGGCCATGGTGTGCAAGTGTGTAAGTGATGAATATCTAATGAAGTGTGAGATCTAGTATGCTAGTTATGGGTATGTGATGCATTCTTAAGGATGCACTTGTGTGGCGAATGAAGGTTGATGAACCAGGATCACGAAGACTAAAATGCATTATCATTATATGGTATGATCATGAATAGATCTGAATATTGACGCATGTCTTATCTATATATCTTATGTTCTGGGTATATCTGAAGTTGAAAATTGTAGCGAAGGTATAAGTAATTATTTTCAGATCTGTACGCGGGTTCCCTTTGGTGAAAGAGTGTATACACGTTGGTTTGACATAGCCAAGTAGCATATACATTATGAGATTTTATATTTGAGGTTGTTGTTGGTTCTAGTGGTTTTTGCAGAGTTCTGGGTTCTGATCTATGTACTAGTGATTTTGTTTTGATGACAGAGTTTCAGTGATTCAATTGTTGGGTGATTCAGAGATTGATGTTGTAGATATAGTTGATGGTTGTATTGCAATGGTGATTGGTTTGTATTGATGGATCCAATCTGAAAATTTATGAAACATGGTCCCTGGAAGAAAAGAGAAGATCGTAGCCTTCTGTAGGCTGGTGCCTACGTACTAGTAAATATGTCAGTTAGTACAAGAGCTAGGGGGTTGTAGCTCCCTTCCAGGAGAAGCTGGAGAATGAGAGAATGTTGTATCCTTCTGCAGGTGGGTGCCTGTGTACTGGTATGAGTCTGTGCCAGTACAAGATTGTAAATAGGTTTTTCTTATCTTAAAGAAAACAATAGCAGGTGGTTTTTGTCCCGCATTAGTTTCCACCTTATATCATGGTGTTCATGTGTGCTTCTTATGTGTGATGATCTATTCTGTTTTACTGCACCTGCTTACTGTTTATATGATTAATGAACTTTTGATGCTCTAATTAAAGGTCAACATATAATGGATTAACTGAATCATTGCATTAAACACAGTTGCGTATACACGCTGGTTCCCTTAACTGAAGTAGCGTATATGAATCTGACTATGAAAATGAAAAATTTATTGATTTTCTAATACTGATTCACCCCCCCCCCCCCCCCCAAGTAATATTTCCAACATGGATTCAGTTGTTAATCTTGACTTTTACATGTTGAAGAGATTTAAATCTTATAACTTTTACACCTAAAAACAAAGAAGATATTGAAGTCAACTCAAACAGCTATAGAAAACAAGAAAGACATTGTGATTTCCCCACTTGTAAAAATGTTTGGAGAAACAAAAATAACAACACTCAACAATAGTGCAACAACTCAATTTCTATATCCATTGATCTTAAAACCTTAAGGGCACTGAATGGTGGACATATTGAAACTGTTAGCATCTAAACCATATGAGGCAAAGAACGTTCTCAATTATGAGCTATCAAATGTAATATGAAACTCATCATACTAACCATTAACAGTGTTAAGAGCAATCCAGTCCATTAAACATAAATATTGAATGATACAAATTCTGCCCTACTATCTTCTCTGTCTTTAAACAAAAGCAATAGATAATTTATATCACTGCATTGTACGAAGTTACTAATAGCCATGCTAGATTGTTAATATAGTGTCTCTTTATAGTGGCAGAGCTCCTATTATTAAATGGTGGACTTAGTTTATTTAATTATGAGGTCGTGGATCTAGTTAAGAATTATTTTTCGGCCTTCTCTTGACTACAAAATTTCGGCACTCGAGAATCCTAAAATGTTGGACATAGTGGACTTCTTTCAATATGACCACTCTGAAAGTTTTCCTATCAAGGCGGTGATTTCTAAAGATGAAGACCATCCTAACCTAAATCTTGATTTGTGTATCATCTTGTTGTCTCATGAACATCTATATCAGTGTCGATACAAATCCTTATTCAATTAGCTGTAACAAAGGGTTGCAAGTAAACTATGGCAGGTACTACGAGAGAAGATATTTTTAACAAAATTTTTATCATCCAAACTCCTTTAAAGAAACAAGAAGATGAATGGATTGCTTCTTAATTAATCTGAGAGTCCACTACAAAATATTCATGTAAGTGCAACATTATCAAATTGCATCCTTATTGTAGCTATGGAAGCCGGTAGTTTTTGGTCACTATAAATGCCTAGAGACAGGGACACAAATGGGTAGTTCTCTGAGAATTGTAGGTATTGAAAATTAGTGCTTAAGATTCCACATAACCTATCATTGAATATAAAGATTTGAATTTTGAAATGCTAATCACTCTGGAAGGGACAACTTACATAAGAAACAGAATTAATAGAAAATACTGTAAACATTGTTTAAATAACCCGCATAAAAAAACCCACAACCAGGAAAGGGACCGAGTGGCAACCTCATGTGTAATTGATAGAATATAAAATGTGTTAGGTTCAAAATGAAAGATAGACCAGTTTAGTATCGTTTGTTGTTTCTAGCTTGTTGCGAGTATAGGCACAGGCTTTCAGGTGAAGAGGGAAGCTTATCAACAAGTATCTTGTAATACCTTTCCAATGCCTAATACGCTGGTGAAGATATTTTTCCGAAAAGAACTAGAGCTTTGTCCTGAGGTAAAGAAGAATAAATCCTACAAAACATAAACAATTAACCTGAGCCTTGATTTCCATGAAATATTTACAATCATACAAAACATAAACATTTAACCTGAACATTGAATATTACAAACATTATTTAAATAAGCCACATAAAAAAACCCACAACCAGGAAACGGACCGAGTGGCAACCTCATGTACAATAATGAATTTCAATGGTTTGAAACAACAAAATAACAAAATTTTAAATAAACAGGACAAGAAAACACTCCATACTGCTGAGTTGCAGGTTCTTAGGAACAACAATGCATATAAGCATAATGGAACAGTGGTTGACAATAGTAAAAGCAGGCAGCAAGAAGCAAAATATGAGATGAGAAATGAGAAAAGTAACCCCATAATGTATACATAACCTAATATCTACCACCATAATTGGTTCTGATGCAGAGGTCTCCAGATTCGGATGCAGGGAAAAACTACCAACTAATTAATTCTCGTTCCATCCCTCCTCATCCTCTTGGCGCTCCTCCTCTTGCTGAAAAAGTGGCTTACATGGCCCTCCTCATCATTGTGTAACGAAGAAGAAGGCCCCCCATCCTCCATGGCCCTAATCATCCTCCTGCAGCAATCCTCCTGCTACAAAAGTATTCACCTGCACCCTCCTCTGCATGTCCCCCACCCTCCTCTGCATCAAATGTGGCTATCCACACACAGGACAGACTAACTGGGTAGACGGACGGGTTGGGTTGGGTAGGGTAACAAAACAAAAACAAAAATTAATTAATTTTTTAAATTAACTATTAACTAATTACGTTAAGGGTTTTTTTAATGTTTTTTAAGGTTTTTTAATTAAATTGGATGACAGAATATTGTTGAATTGTTTAACAATGGATCTGACGGTTAAGATTAGGACAAAAAGGCATTTGGGGAAGTTCATTTCAGAGTTGAACACCTTATGGCATAATAAACCAATTAAGCTATCAGTCCTAGTGCACAATATTATATAACAAATATATTAAAAATTCTAGTACCCTCACACGGGGCCCTCTATGAATTCCCATGTTCCACAAATCTCGCAGCGTCCAACAACTATAAAGTGGGGTATGCATTGTGAAAATTTTAATTAATTTATAACCTAACCCCACATCTGACATGCAACTTGATAAATGAGGTAGGCCATTCAAATCGAATGATGGATGGGCCATAAAATCTAAACTTGCGAGGTATTTAATGCTAGCTTGCTCACTCGACGAATCCAGCAATCATGATCACGCCCATCCAATCACTATGATCATTTTTGGGCCTAGACCTATGGTCGTGTTAACAAGCCTCCTCTGACATGATCTCACTTTCACTTACGTTTATGGTTCCACTTTCTCTTTGAGTTTCAACTCCCTGCTGGCATAAAATGTCACCCTCTGCTTTCATGGCATTCATCAATCCACCATGGAAATCGCAGCTCGACCTCCTCAACATTGTTTTACATCTTAACCTCCTTAGTGATCTGACAACGACACACTGACCTTCATGGCCCATTTCCTCAGCCTACATTCAACTTGAATTCCATCGAATTGATCCAATATTTTCATGTTGTAACCATTTTGTAACTTCAACATTCTCCCTCGTTGGCTTAATAACATGGCTCATTTTATATCATTATATATATATATATACACATCTGAGACATTAATGTTACCAAAAATTTTAAATAAAATCCACAAATATGCAACCTCACCCTCCATGGAAATACACTATGTGTCCTACAAGATTCAAATGTGCATATATTAATATATTTTTATTTTTAACTTCAAATAAGGTCGATCAATGTTGACCTCTTTTAAATGACATATAATATATGTATAAAAACATAAAACTTAAAAAAAAAAAAAAAACATGGGCCATGTGACTAAAAACATTTACAAATCTAAATATATTCAAATAATTTATATAGGCATATAATAAAACTCATCCCCCACTCATGCTATCCTCTACAAATTCAAAAACAAGGAACTTTTTGTATATCGATGAAGGGCTAATTTTATAATATTTTATTATTATTATTATATATCATTGCTTAATATAAGTAACTAAATGTTGGGTGTGCGTTATATTCTTTCCATGACTAGGCCCATGCACTATACATTGTACAAGGAGCAATGAGGGTATCACAAGGGGGGCAACAACCTCTTGTGTCGAGAGGTTTTCAAGGGGGGAGTTGTTGAAGAATCTAGGGAAATTAAGCTAATATGATTCTTCTTACAATGATAACTTTTTGTGAGATAATTTTTACTTTTTCTTATTAGCACAATCTTCTCTTGTTATTATTAGAGTGTGTTTTCTTACTTCATCAGATAGTTACCAAAACAAAAGAGACAAGAACACAAGATGTTGACACTTTGCTAGGGCCAAAACCTCTCACTCTTTGAAAGGAAAACCCGCACAAATTCTTCTTATAGAAATTCAAAATGATGAATACCATGACCATGACCCTTGACCTATTTGGCCACTCCAAGACAAAGACACCAATCCTCTTCTTCATCATTGTTGAGATCATCATCACTGCTACTGAA
>APFE031727658.1:10525-44199 GCA_000404065.3 Pinus taeda | reverse complement strand
AAAGGAAAATAATGAAAAATCAATCTGGTAGTCCCGGTTTTCGGATCCAAGGGAAAATCTTTGTGTATATTTCTATTATGTTTTCGCTGTTGTATATTTTTATGTTTTAAGAATGCATTTGTAGGTAATTCTTTTACAAGGTTAAAACATACATTTGGTATCATAATTGTTTTGGCTTCAAGAGGATGGCTTTGTTGATGAGGGATTTTGCTTAGGCCTATGGTAGACCCTATTCAATGGGAGATCTGTGGGATCAATTCTTGCAGTGAAAGAAGATGTTGAATAGTGGGAAGATAGAGATCAATAAATTTAATGGTCATATTTTTGAGTTGTGGAAGCTCAAGATGGAGGATATGTTGGTGGATTAAGATCAGTGGATCATGGTAGATATAGGTACTAAACTAATGACAATGCTAGCAGAAGACTAGGCGAAGTTGGATCAAAAGGAAAAGAGCACAATACGGTTGTGTATCTCAGATTCAGTATTTTTGAATGTGTCACGAGAAGCTACGATGAAGGATTTGTGGGACAAGTTGGGACAAGTTAGGGACTTTGTACCAATCTAAGTCTCTAGCGAACAAATTGTTCCTACAAAAAAAGTTGTATAACTTGAGGATGAAGGATGGAGAACGGTAACAAAGCATTTGAACATCTTTAACACTGTGGTAAGCCAATTTTTATCTGTTGATATAAAAATTTTAGATGAAGATAAGTGCATTAGTTTGTTGTGTTCTCTACTAGATTTGTGGGATAATCTGGTTGTTGTTATAGGTAGCAATACAACTACCTTGAAGTTTGATTAAATAGTTGCATCCTTGTTGTCGGAGTAGATGAGATGGAAAATATGGAGAGCTAGAATTGAGATGCCTTGTTTGTATGAGGATGCTCCCTGAACGGAAAAAAAAATAATAATAATAATAAAAAATAAAAAATAAATAAATTAATAAATAGATAAATAAAAATAAAATAAATGTATAAATAAATATTAAAAAGAAAAAATAAAAAATATAAAAATAAAAATAAAAAAATAAAAATAAAAATAAAAATAAAATAAAAATAAAAATTCCTCAAGTGGGAGATCTAAATCTAGAGCGAGATTTAAATATCCAGCAAAACCTGTAAAGGTGTGCTGGAAATGTGGAAAGGAAGAGCACTACAAAAAGGATTATAGATCTAAATCTCCTGAGAAAGGAAAGGGATCTGATGATGCTCCTTCTACAGAGGCAAAAACCACTTCAGATGATAGTGGGGATGTGTACTTGGCTTCTTCTTCAAGTACACATGTATATCATGAGGCATGGTTGATTAACTCTAGTGCATCCTTTCACTTCACTCCCCATAGGGAGTGGTTTCGCGAGTATGAGAAATATGATGGTGGTGATGTCTTCTTAGGGGATGATAGGAAGGGAAGAAGCATCAGACGTGGAAAATTCAAGTTGAAGTTACAAGGTGGAAGGATTAAAACACTTCCTGGTGTTATGCATATTCTTGCATTGGCTAGAAATATGATTTTTGTAAGTAAGATGGATGATGTAGGTGTAAAAACAATGTTCAAGAAAGATACCTACAAGATGGTTCAAGGAGCACTAGTATTGATGTGAGGATTTTGGTTTGTAACTTTATACAAGTTTTTGGGTAGCACTATTATTTATGGGTGCAACAATTTTTGGTTCATAAAAGCAGATCAAAATACCTAGTGGTCTCTGGAGAAAATACCATGTTCTGGCACCAAAGGCTTGGACATATTGGACAAAATGGCCTTCAAACACTGCATGGTAATGGTATGGTATAAGTTATGTCTAATTTCTTTATGGATTTCAGTTTTTGTGAACATTCTGTATATGGGAAGTAGAATTAGATGAGTTTCCCCTCCAGTGCTAAGAGGGTGAAAGGGGTATTAGAGCTTGTGCACAATGATGTGTTTGGACCTATGTCGATTCCATCACTAGGTAAGTTTGTGTACTATGTCTCATTTATAGATGAATTTTCAAGGAATACATGGATATATTTCCTCAGGAAGAAATATGAAGTCTTTGACAAGTTTAAATAAATTAAGGATATGGTGGAAAATCAAATAGAGAAGAAGATCAAGGTGTTGAGGACATTTAATGGTGGAGAGTTTTACAAGAAGAAATTTGAAGAGTTCTGTAAGAAGTGTGGTATAGCATGGAAAAATAATACTCCATAAACACATCAACAAAATGGAATGAACATGACATTGATGGAAAATGAAAGAAGCATGCTCAATGGTGTCAGGTTAGGATAGGAATTTTAGGCAAAGGCAATGGACATTGCATGTTACCTATTTAACATATCATCTTCATCAGCGTTGGAGGATAAGACTCCACATGAGGTATGGATTGTTAAGAAAACCTCTCATTCACATCTAATGTTATTTCGATGTGATGCATATGTACATGTTCCAAAGGAGAAAAGAACCAAGTTTGATAGTAAATCTGAAAGATACATCTTTATTAGGTATAAGGATGGTTTAAAAGGTTATAAGCTTTGGAACCCAGAAACAAGGAAAGTTATGTACATACAAGATGTGGTGCTTAGAGAGGTGAAATATGTTACTAAACATGGATTCCTGCTAGAGGAACATAAGAAGATAGAGTTTGAGCTAAAGGAGGAAGAATAAGACTCTACAGCAAAACAAGAATCAGAAGAGGAAGAGCCACAAACTCCAATTTTGAGAAGATCAGTTTGAGAGAGAAGGCGGCCAGAAAGGTATGGTCCATATGTTTTATGTTCAAATTTTTCTTTATCTAATATTGATGATGATCCCAAAATTATCAGGGAAGCAGTAGATTCAGAGGATGACAAGCTCTAGAAAGAGGCCATGGTTCTTGAAATGGCATATTTGGACGAAAATGAGGCTTGGGATTTGGTGGAGTTGTTGGCTGGAATGAAACCCATTGGAAGAAAATGGGTGTTTAAGAAGAAGTTAAATGCAGAAGGCAAAGTGGATAAATATAAAGCTCAGTTGCTAGCTAAAGGTTATTCCCATGGGTCGAGAAATGATTTTGGTGATATATTTCCTACTCCTTCCTAATTAGCTTCTATTAGATTACTTTTATCTGTTGCTACCAATTTTGATTTTGAGGTAGAACAGATGGATGTAAAGACAACATTTCTTCATGGGGATCATATTATCACCAAACATTTCTTCTTGGGGATCGTATTATCACCAAAAAATTGATCATCTAGCCTAATTTACTAGATAGATCGAAGTGCACTGTGTAAAGCCAATTTTACCATAGTAAAATTGCTTTCACTATGAGAAATTACTTAACAAACCACCTTTTTTATGTAATTTATAATTAAAACCATGAAGAATAATTAAATAAATAATTTTATTTTAGGAATAATTAATTAAACCATTGTTCAATTATTATTCCTTGTTATATTTGACCCAGTTATGAAAATCAATAGATAAATTATTAATTATCTTACTTTTCTCTAGGATTAATTAATTATTATTCCCTTTAAAATTTGACTAAATCCCTTAGGAATAATTAAATAAATCATTTATTTATTTATTTATTATTTCTAAATAAAAGTTTAAATACTTTTTCCCTCCTAACCAAATATAATAAAATATTCAGAGTGGTTATTCCAAGGATGGGGTTAATAATATTTTATTATTGTTCATTATTCGAGGATAACTCAATATTTTGTTATAAATAGAAGGTTTTTCCATTCATTATTCACTTTTGATTATTTTCATTGTTGCACTCACTATTGTAACTCTGATAATTTTCATTGTCGCGCATCACTTTTCTTCCATTTGAATTCCCATTGAGCTCAAAAATTTTATTTTCTGGGTTTACACATTATAGAGGAGAGAGACTTTACACAAGCTGAAGACATTTGAGGATAACCAAGAACCCATCCCATAGAGGGGGACTGGTAACATTTATTTGTTCCCTTCACAAATGTTATAATAAAACCTATTCTTTGTATATCTAGTTTCCATTGGATGATTGGAGTTATTACGTATTCTTTTTTCTATTTAATGATGATTGTGTCATATATTAAGACTTTGGCAGGTTTTGTTTCTATTAGTTGTTGCAGATCTACAATTTTTAGTAGCCATTTATATTGTTGAGACTGTTTTCCATCCACAGTCTTAAGTGTTTTATTTTCGTACATATTTGAGAGGAAAGCACTACAACGGATTTGGAAGAAGAGATCTACATGAAGCAACCTGAAGGATTTATGGTGAAGGGTAAGAAAGAACTGGTATGTAGGTTAAAAAAATCTTTGTATCGATTAAAATAGTCACCAAGGATGTGGTATCAAAAATTTGATACATATATATGGGAACTTGGCTTCACAAAAAGCAAAGTGGACCATTGTGTGTATTTTAAATTAACTGGTGACCATGTTATTTATTTGGTCTTCTATGTGGATGATATGTTGCTCATTGGAAAAGACAACAAATTATCCAGGATTTGAAGACCCAATTGTCCTCCAAATTTGACATGAAGGATCTCGGTGCTTCAAATTATATTTTAGGCATGTAAATTAAACGAGATTGGGCAAAGAGGAAGCTCTTGTTAAACCAGAGGAAGTATGTTGAGACAATATTACAGAGGTTTAATATGCAGGATAGTAAATCCTTGAAGTTTCCTATTCATATGGGTGTAAATTTATTTGTTGAACAATGTCCTAAGACACAAGAAGAGGAAGAGTACATGTCTCGTGCTCCATATTCATGTGGAGTTGGTAGCCTGGTGTATGCAATGTTTTTTGCTATACCATATAGTACACATGTAGTGGGAGTATTGAGCAAGTTTATGTCAAAACTAGGGAAGGAGCATTGGACAATAGTGAAGCGGGTATTCAATTATTTGCATGGCACTAGTGATTATGGTTTGTACTACCAAGGAAGACCAGGATTGGACAGAGTTTTATACATTTGTGGCTTTTTTGATGCAGAATAGGATGGATATTTGGATCAAAGAAGATCTCCAAGTGGGTATGTGTTTAACCTATTTGGAGGAGCAATCAATTGGATGAGTAAGAGGTAGCAAGTAGTGGAACTTTCAACTACAGAGGTTGAATACATGGCAACCACTCATGCAAGAAAGGAAGCAGTTTGGTTTCATATATTGTGTTCAAGTATGGGGTTGGTGCAGCGAGCTATAAGGATAGACCATGACGGCCAAAGTGAAATTTTCTTTGCTAATAACCCCGCTTAACATTCGAATACAAAACACATTGATGTTCAATATCACTTTGTGAGGGATATGGTCGAGGAAAAAAAATGTGTTTCTGGTAAAGGTAGACACTTTCAAGAATGTTACAAATGCATTGAAGAATTCTGTGAGTAGTGAGAAATTTTTTGGTGTAGAGAAACAATGGTCGTTGTAGGCTTTGACCAATGACAAAGCTCTCTTGTGACCCCCAATGTAGAAATAAAAAAAGGTGGGAGAATTTTGGGTGTGTGTTATATTCTTTCCGTGAATAGGCCCATGTGTTTTATGTTGCACCGGGCGTAGTGAGAGTGTCACAGGTGGAGTGAAATCCCCCCTTGTCGGGGGGTTTGTCGGGTGGAGGTAGCCTCTCTACACAAGGTCTCAAGCAACACCCCAAATTACTTTTTTATGCGGACCCAAGGATGGGGGGAGTTCCCAAAGATGGTGGGCAAGCCTACCCATGGTTTTGTGCATCATTTTGGCACATGGTTTTGGGCATGATGGTTTTCTACCCATGGTATTTTGTAGATATAGTCAAGGGAACTAGGATCATGTTCTAATCTTGGATTAATGGATTTGGGCTTATGAATGCTTCGACATGTATATATATGTATTGTAACATTGAAAGTAAAATAATGAAAAATCAATCTCATAGTCTTGGTTTTGGGATCTAGGGGAAAATCTTTGTGTACATTTGTTTTATGTTCTTAACATTAAGTATTTTTCTGTTTTAAGAATTTGTTTGCAAGTAATTTCTTTACAAGGTTAAAAATTGTAGTAGAATTGACATATTCATGATCGTTCCACACACACATACACACACACTACTCCACACTTGTATAAATTGATATTTTAATATCCTAAACAATACTAAACTGGTTTCAAACCTAGGCTCGTCGTGATAGACAAGGGTTCTATTCTTACAACTATGCCTCATCCAATACCCATGCATTTTATAATGAATTTGTGTGTATGTGTGTGTGTGTGTGTGTGTGTTATCATTTAAATAAACATTTAATTCCTTTTTAATGGTGGTGATGTCTTACGCGGGAATTTTACCCCTTCAAGGTCAAATTTAATAAATTTCTTGTCACTAATCATGTAATTAAGATCAATTAATGAATTCTAGTCTTTCTTGACACCTATTTCTTGAGTCACAGGTGAACTCTTCACCATTTTCTCCATTGGGATTTTTTCAAATATATGGCAGTAAACCTGTATTTATTTTTCCAATTTTCCCAAAATTGGCCCAATGTAGACCTAGTATTGAAACTTGTCTATGATACCAATTTGTAATTTCCTCAGCCCCAGTCTTGGAAAACTACCCAACAATACTATGCAATAATAAATAAATTAAAATGCAGAAAACAAATACAACATTTTTTTCTCCATAATTAACCTGTGACAAAGAATTATAATTAATTATGTAGTGTATTACAATCTACCATATATTTTCTACATTGAAAATAGTATTAGTTAAGCACCATAGTGGAAGCGTTCACCCAATTATGTGAAACCCCAACTGAGATTAAGTAGTCCAATAATACAAAAATTATAGGGCACAATGCAAACACACAATATATAGTAAAACAGTGACCCAAATTAGGGTTTATAATTGAAATGCATAAATGTACATAAAAAATAAATAAACAAAAAGAAATCAAGGAACATGGTACTTATCTGTATTATGAGTCGACTAGATGTGGGCTCTCTATGTTCCACCCAACCATAGACCTGGTGGTTCATAAGCCTAACCATCGAGTCACCCCCAAGCTAGGATGACAACTCCAAAGGCAACAATAAATGAAACATATCTGTACCTCTATGACCAAGGGGCCAACCCAAAAGTCACGCTACTCCAGGGCTCCAGGCACCCTCCAGGCTAATTGCTAAGGTGTCAACCCAACATTTGTGCTGCTCTAGAGCTCCAGGAACCCTCCATGCCATAAACTGACACCAAGTTCCCACCAAAACTTCATGGTTACAAATCCATAAATAGGTTCATTAAACCCTTGGAGAACCAAGCTCCCAGAGACAACATTGGGTCTCACATCATAAAAAATATGCATCCATATGACACAATTAACTTAATAACCACACCCCGATCAGTTCAGATTTCAACCCCAGGACTTATTAGCTACCAACCAATCTCAGAGTTCTCTCCTAGAGTCACTGACTAATCCCTCTTATCTCCTACAAGATTAACTATTGATAATCCCAAACTATAGTTCTTTATACATGCATGGCCCTAACTTTCCATGTGGCACCTTCTAGAACCCTCATGAGCACCAGGTGCACTTTTCACCAAAATATCCAATCATTGCCTTTTTCCATAGAGTTGCATCCCCCATACTCTTTCCATGGAGTGGGCTCCACAAGTAGACTTATTTTATTAATATTTAAGGATATGTACGTTTACAATATTCAGATTATGGCTCCTCTAGCCACTTAGCCAAAAATTGACATAACAATATATTTACAACTATATGGGCACATCGACCAGTAAATTACTTTCATCTCACCAACATAATATAAAAGGTATGTTTATGTACATCATCAAAATAGGTGGGGGTATTACATCAATTTTTAAAGAGGAGTAGAAATTGTTTGTTTAATAATAAATCCCCATGGAAAACATAGTTTCTTTTTTGTAGGTTACAATTTAAATGTACAAATAACACTATAAGGGTCCTTGATTTTAGACCATTGTTTTGGGGATGATATGGAATTTCCATTCAAGAATGGTTTGTATATTTTAACCCCCTAACTATGTCAACTTTGGCCACTCCTATTTGGGTTCGACTCCCTAATTTAGGCCTCTTCACTCGATGCACCTAGATATTTTAGTGGATATTGGTAATTCCCTAGGCTGATTTATTAAGATCGATAGGGATAGGCTAGTGAAGGCTATTGTAATATTTGCACCGATATGTGTGGAATTTGACCTTAGCAAGTGATTACCTGATAAAATCCTCTTAAATTGGAGGGGATATGTTTACTCACATCCACTAGATTACAAGAACACAACTTAATGTTACAGGATATACCAACAACCAGGTCACCTCCAGAATGTATGCCCTTCTTCTCAAGGGCCTTCTCCAACCTCGGTAGACAAGAGAAAGACCTGAGAGTGACAAGATCTTAACCCTACAATGATTTCTAAGCAACCTTCTACTCCAATGCAAGGTAATAAGTAGCAACCAAAAACACATTTAGACAACTCAAGGCCACATGTAGCATCATCACATCCTAGGAATGTTGGGGTACACCCCGCAAAACAAGTTGCGGCATTAGGGTAATTTTGCAGTATAAAATGGGCCTCCTAAGGAAATTATAAAATAATAGTGGAAATAATAAAATAATATTATATTACATCATCAAAGTTTAGAAGGAATAAAGAAAAAACTATTTTTTCAACTCGTATTTTTAACTTATCTCCCTATGGGTTTACTAAAATTTCGAGCGGCAACACTCGTTGGATGCAAAATTTGATTCCTCATCCAAGGAGTACCCATATTGCAAATGTTTTTGGGCCCTACTACAGGAAAAATGAGAAATACATGAAAAACATGATTGCAATCACATTGTTTCATGTATTTCTCATTTTTCATGTAGCAGGGTCCATCGAAAGTATGCAACATGGGTACTCCTTGGATGAGGAATTACATTTTGCATATAACAAGTACTCCTACTCAAAATCTGAGTAAAACCTTAGGGAGATAAGTTGAAAATACGAGTTGAAAAAGTAGTTTTATTATTTTTTGGTGTAAATCACAAGATATTTCATTTGTCAAATGAAATATCTTGTGATTTATGCCAAAAAATCTCTCTTAAACTTAATATGGATCACACAAGCCTCAATTCAATAGTTTTATTATTTTTTAATATTTTTACTTTTTACTTCAAAAATGGTGAATCATCCCCCATGGTTGACATCGTCATCTTGAATCCTATTGGTTCTTGTAAAGTTTACTTTGGTTGTACATTTTTCTTAGGAGGCCCATTTTATGCCTCAAAATTCCCATAATGGAGACACAACTATGATTTTATCTTTGTTAAGAAGCAGACACAAAATCTTCCATGGATTAGATTACTTCGATAATGATAAGGAAGTAACTACAAATACATACCCCCCATAATTGGATTTGTCTCAAGAAAACACTATGATTATACCATCTACATCTGCTCTTGAAAATTCATCGGAGTGGATAGATGTATGCAAGAAAAAAGGAGAAAAGGATCCTTGGAGTGATCCATGATTATTCCCAAGATAGAAGTTATGTAAGGCCTAGGTAATCATATAAGAGAGGTAGTGAATGTATTGCCACGCATTGTGCTTATCAGTGATAGAAAAATGGATGTAATTAGATATTATGAGGTAATGCAAATAAATTTACAAAAAAAATAACACTATAGAATATAAATCCTTTATATAAGGCATAAAGAAATCCATGGAAAATGTGCATGTAAGTACACTTCTAGGAATCTTAGGGCTATCAATCAAATTTGCCCACCTCAAAATAATCATGTGTTTATTTTCAGCAAACAACTCACATTATTCAAATAATATGTACAAGATATTACTTGGACATATTAACATATTTATGCATTCAATACATTCCAACCATTAGCATGAATTTTACACTGAGAAGAATATAGGGAAAACCAATTATTTTTTGTAGATTCAGGAAATCAAGCAAACATTTCCAAAATACACACAAATTTTAACCATAATATAGATGCACCCATCTCCTTGAATCAAGAAAATTTATAGAGTTTAAGCTTAGACTTAAACATAGGAATTGGCCATTATTCAACTAATACAAGAATCAACATTTCAACCTATACACGAAAATTCACAATCCTTAACGCCATCATAAGATTTTAATTAGTACACTAACATGTACATATTAATTCAACCATCTCCCAATGTCCCTTTTTGCAGTCTTTGGTGCCTCGGATGTGATCAATGCAACTTACATTAGTTCCTTTTCTCTGGAGAGTTTCCTGCCTCTAATGTCCAACATAGTTATCCTTGCGCTTCTTGTTCCTTCAACGAACAGTTCCTATCTCATTGTTTCCCAGAAAATCCCCAATGTACTTCTAATTCCAACCAGCCATGCTCATGTCTCTTTTAAAGCTAACTTACTTTCTCGTCCTTCCCTTCTATGCTTCCCAATCCCTTGGGCAATCTGGTCATGCCCTTCCATGCAATCACTCGCCTTCTAGGATCAGGCATACCCTTTTCATCTTCCCAATCCCTCAGCAAATCCATTCCTTGGAAACATTTCCTCATATAGGAAGGGTCTCAAAACCAAGGCATGTCCTTGCCTCAACATTTCATACCGGTCATAGCATGCTTCATGGAAATTAGTGGGCTACCATTGGGTGATAGTGTCCCACAATTTCCCTATTCCTAGAATATTTTACCAACATATTGATGCATGCTCTAATTATTTTTTTTATGCTATTAATCTTGCAACTAGCTCCAAACACCCAAACCAGGAAATTTCATGCTTTCCTACATAATAGCACATAAATCTCCATGAGTTTCATTATAAGAATTTGCAATAATTTAAGTCATACCTCATTAACCACTTATTCATGAGGTGAAATTTGAAATTATATTTTGGTTCTTGTCACAACCAGTCAAATCAGCTCATAGATAAGATCATCATGGATATCAAATCATGTTCTTAGTTTGTGCGTTTCATGAAATCAAATGATATATTGATACTTACTTTGAATTTCTTTGTGATTCTTTCTTTACACACACTAGATTGGTTTCCCAACCAAACAAGCACCCAATGACATTTTCTCTTCCCATGCACATGCTAGATCTGTTTCAAAACTTGAAAATCACCCAATGCCTTCTCTTCTCTTCGAACTGGTACGAAAACAAGATTGGTTTCCAACTTGGCAAGCACCAAAATCCTTCACCAACTTCCTTCTCTTCTGTTTGACTTCAAATTTACTAAGTGGTTCATTGACCCTAAGGCGAGCATTTATTAACAAATAAATATAAATAAGCCCAATCACTAGCCCTCCTAAAATTCAACCCTTTTAAAATTTTAACTAGCATTATCCAAAGATTAGTCTGCTTGCTAAGTCAACCAATAGCCATTAAGATTAGCCTCTTTTCCAAGGCCAACAATCATGATATCTGCAACCTCAAGGGGATTAGTTAGGCAACCACATGCATCTATTATATTTATAATTTTCCACATTTACAAAATGTACCATAAGACCTGTATGCAATACCGAGTTAGTATATAACCATTCATTACACTACTACTACAACATTCAACTTGCTGATGAATATGACCAATATATAAGCCATGATCATAGTGTTATTACCATCACCTAAAATAATAAATTATCAATCACTTGACTCTCTAATAGAGTTACAGACATTATGCCTTCATCCATCAAGGGTAATTTTCATATAACATACAAACCTTGGTATTATCCCATCCACTTGACATGCATATATATGTGTGTGTGTGTGTGAGAGAGAGAGAGACAAAAACAAGTATTCCATGCAACACAAGCAACATGAAGATTACCATTGCATTTTTTTCAACAAAATCAATCATACTAGAGCATCCTTGCAACCAATATACAAATCACAATCTAATGTTATAAATGGCATACAATCTTTTCCATATTCAACTGACGCTCATAGTTATATCCAAGAACTGGATCTACTACTCTATTAAGTTGTAATAGGGCACCAACTATCCTCAACGGTCTAGAATTGAAACCATTGTCTAAATTCCTTCAAAGATAGAGCCCATATAGTCCAAGTGTTGAACTTGGATGCTATGATACCATTTTGTAACACACCCCTACAATCCCCAACTCTAACTAAGGTTAGGAGGTAGTTACTATGCTCACTCTACTTCCAAGGTCTCGTTATAGAAATGGGGTTTAAAAATTGCAATCCTTTTCAACTTCATCAAAACTTAAAATGAATAACATCATTGCATGCGTCTCATTGAGACAAATCTAATGATATAAATTTTTCTTTAATCTGACTACCAAATCAAAAGATATGTGTGATCAAAAACTAGCTTATTAGGCCTTATCACATCATCTGACCTGCCACATGGCACCCCATGCGTTTCCCACATGGGCGCTATGCCACCTAGTGAATATACACGGAAATACGTGTCAGCCTTCGTGGCCAGAGGTCGACCCATCCATGCCAACCAAAAGCCACTACACAAGGCCCTAACCTGACTAGCCTAAACTCTCGACCCAAGACCTAGAGGTCAACCCAACCTTACTCAGGAACACCACTTGGTTGGATGTGAACTCACCTAGTTCTGCGTTTTGATTGATTCGCCCGACCCCTGATTTAGCAGGTCCTAAAAGTGAGTTTTGACCTACCTTATGAACTATTATAATTGAAATTTGTTCTCTATTTCTGGAGAAATCGCCCAGGCCCAAGGCCTTCACAACTCCATCGACTTGTTGAACTTGAACTTCACAAGGTTGAGGATGAAGATCTAAGATCCTTCTTCCTTCTTTTGATGCACCATGGCCATAGATACCACAAATTAACAACGCTTGGATACATCAGCTATATTTCACTAAAATATATTGAATTTCAACTCTAGGAGTCTACTGAAACATGCATAAACTTTGGCCATTACCTTTCTTGATGAATTAGATGGAAAATCTGCATCGAAGTACACTTCTAGGAACCTTAGTGAAATCAATCCATTTTCCCCACCTCAACATAATCATGCATTTATTTTCAACAAACAAATCACATTATTCAAGTAATACGTATAAGATATTACTCAAACATATTTACATATTTATGCATTTGGTATGTTCTAGCAATTAGCCTAAATGTTATACTCTAAAGAATATAGGGAATACCAAACTCTTTTGTAGATCCAAGCAAGAAGTCCAGCATTTCCTAAATACACAACAATTTCAACCATAACAAATATGTAACCATCTTCTTGACTGAAGAAAATTTATAGAGTTTAAGCTTAGACTTAAACATAGGAATTGGCCATTTCTCATCAAACACAGGAATCAACATTTCCACCTATACACAAAAATTCACATTCCTCGAGATCATCATAAGATTTTAATCATTACACTAACATGTACATATTATTCAAACATAAAAAAACATAGGAAAATACTTATCTTATGTGGAAAAATAGATTGGTGACTAAGGTTGGGTTTTCAAATCTCCACCCAACTTTAGACAAACTAAAACCATGATTACTTGTAGCTATCACCCCTAAGCCAGATTCCAATTCTTGAGGAGGAGTGCCTCTGAGGAAACTTCAACCAATGCAAACAATAGAAATAGGATTTCACAAGGCCACTCTGCCTTCATCCACCAGCTATGTGAGCTTCCACTTTTTCTCCTACATTTCTTTAAAAAAAATCAATATTCATGCCAGGATATCAAAATACAAAGAGTTTCACCTTACTTTCAAGAGAAGAGAGACCACATTTAGGAAATTTCATCAGTGGAAAAGTTACTATAGGAGCATAGAAGCCACCTTTACTATAGGAGCATAAAAGCTCCCCAAGTACCTGGGTGCTTCTCTCATAGCCAGTGATTCATCAATCCATAGCTTCCAATAGGGTCTTCAACCTTCAGGAAAGCCATTTCTCTTTGTAATGTTCCTCACCTAGCAAGACTCTTTGAGGATTCCTCAGTTGGTTCACCTTTTCTAGAGCTTGACCCACTTTTAGTTTTTTATCGTTGCTCGGTGAATTCTACATATGCATGATAGTGAGTTCACTACCTCTCCACTAGGCAGAGGTGAATTATTAGTTCTCACTATTGCAGGCCTATTTTTCAGGTCTGCCCACAAAGCAACTATCTATCTCTTTCCTATGCTCCACATAGTTAAAACTCCCTTGGGGCAGCACAACCCATGTTGTCTTCAATATTTTTGTCATATTATTACTTGTTGTTGGAGCTTAGAGGACAACTGGGGGTATGTCCTTGAATTTTTAGTTAAACTTAATGCACAATCAACTCATTTAAGATTCTCAACCAACCCATGGCTGGTGCATTTAATTTTTCCAATTCCTCAAGCAAACTCCCTCCCCAAGCAACTAGAATTTGTGTCCCTTCTGTCAATCTTTAATTAATTACAATTTATTTGAAAAAGGGAGAAATATTAGTCAGGGGATGTTACAAAATTGAACTTGAATAGCCTCAAACTTTAATGGCTCAGCTCCTAAGGTGATTTGATGAGTGATCTAGACACTTATGTAGTGAAATAATTAAAATTTCGTGCCATTTGTGCAGGCAGGAGGAGGGGCAAGTAAATGCCAATAGAAGAACCATGAAAATCATTATCAAATATTGAAATGGAAGTTTAATCAACCACCAATGATGCCAAAAAATTGTTGTTTCCATAGTTCCTTATGCCTAAGTGGTTGTTAGGGCCCTTCATTATTTTATTAACGACTACATTAAAGTTCATGGAAAATAGTTATTTGAATAAATACGATTATTCAACTCTAGTGTCCCTTGATCCAAATTTGTACCTTTGTTGGCTAATGAATATATTAAAGATTTCAAATGTCGGAGAACATGAAAGAGTACTTTCTTGCCAAACTTTTGAAGTTGAATGATGATCCTCTATAATAGAGGACAAAAACTATTGTTTTGGGATCATTTTGACTTCTCTACTTGCCCAATTACAATTTGAGAATCCCAAATGACCATTTGATTTGAAATTTTATTTTCTATCACAAGGTCCAATCCTTTCCAAAGAGCTAAAATCCAGCTTAATTATTGGTAGCATAACCTAACACCAAGCGTATTGAATCTCAATTTTTCCATCAAAACTAAAGATCGCCCCTCCCAATCTTACCACCCCTTAAATATTTTATTAACCATTATATAATATATATTTTTCTACCCATTAAGTTTTGAATGAGTACATTGTTAAAGGACTCCATGCAAAAATGTTACTACTTCAAATCCCATTAGAATTTATCCCACCTAAAAAATATTACAATATATAATTTCAAAATATTAATTAATAAAAATATAATTTAACACAAGAAATGGTCCTCTCTTGAAATAATAAGAATATTAGCTATTCGTTTTTCCCAATACCCTTTCATCATGGTGAGCAAAAAATTCAAATTAAGCAATGTCCCCTTCCCATGATTGGGGTAATGTAATCAATGAATTCTGTGTGAATTTAAACATTGTACTTTTCTACATCATTTTCAAAGGTTATTGTTTAATTTATTTATTTATTTTATTTTATTTTTAATATTATGGATTTTTTTGTAATATTATGGATTTTTTTAATTAATTTTATTTAAAATTTTAATAGAAATTAGTTAAATTTATAGATTTAGATCATTTAAATATTTCAAAAAATTATAAGATCTTAAATTTATTTATAATTTACAAATATATTTTTAAATAATAAAAATATGTATCATATATATATATATATATATATATATATATATATATTATATATATATATATATATATATATAATTTCAAAGATACAACTATGGAAGGAAAAATATGTAAAGAATTGGCAGGTGAAAGATCATATCAGAATATCCGGGCACATAAAGGGCTCCCACATTTGGAACCTTGCTCGGGACAATAAAAGTATTGTTCAACAACATAGTTTCCGGGAAATTTGAGTTGGGAACCTAGCACAATTTTGGGAGGATAACTGGGAGCAGGAACCCAACTTGTACAAGGATGAATTAGAAGCTCTCAAGAATGACACAGATAACAAAGGTCTAATTAGGGTAAAAGACTTCTGGGACTAGGAAAGGAACAATGGAAAATGAAGAACTTGGAAGGATCTAGGCCACAATGAAGAGGGTCTTATGAGGGCCCAAGCAGACTCACTTACCCAGGATCTAGAGGATAGGAGAATTATGGTATCCTCCTTCCCTAACCAACTAAGATGGCGAAAGAACAACGAAGGAAACTTTAATCTCAAAGAAGCTAAACATGTAGTAACAGGATTTAACTATCCTAATCCTGATCAAGTTTGGAAGAATCTTTGGCAGAGCCCCCACTAGATGAAAATAAAACTATTTATTTGGCTAGTTCATCATAGGAAAATCTTAACTTGGGAAAATACCTAAAAAAGGATTCATTGGACCTTCAAAATGCTACCTTTGTGACTCACAAGAGGAGACAGTGGATCACCTTCTTAACCTCTGCTCGTTCACCTCCATCATGTGGGAATGGGTGGCCTCAATCTTTAAGCAAACTGATAGGGACAGACTCAACATCTCCAATACTTTAAAGAATTGGAGGAAAAACTTCTCAGGGAATGAAATTATTAATAGAGCCTGGACCTTAGTTCCAGGCTTTGTCATCTGGAATGTCTGGAAAGAGCACAATAGCTGAATCTTCAAGAACAAAGCAAGCAAGCCACATCACATAATTGACCAAATTTTAAGGCAGCTCAAAGACACAGTCAGCAGCCTGTTGAGGACACTTCCTAAGGACCCTCCTCTGCCCCAAGATGCGATTATTCTTCTACATTTGGGTCTTCGATCCATAAGCCCATAGGGCATTATCAAGGGTGTGAGGCAAATAAATTCAAATATAAACATTTGGAAGCCTCCTCCATATGGTTTATTAAAGGTCAATATAGATGGAGCATCTAAGGGAAACCCAGGGTTAGCTGGTTTTGGGGGTGTTATAAGAGATGAACAGGGTCAAATTAAGAAAATATTTCATGGCCACTTGCGAAAGGCAACTAATAACATGTCGGAACTCATGGCCCTAGAGCAATGCTTGGAAATATTGGTGGATTTAAATTCTCATAATGTCATCATTGAAGCAGATTCAGAACTCATTGTCAAAGCAGCCAAGAAAATATGTAATGGTAAATCACAGGATAAAGTGTCAAAACACTGGAGGTTCTCGCAAATATGTCACCGTATCTACTCCCACTTGCAAATCCTAAAAACTATAAGCTTTGTCCATGTGAAAAGAAAAGCTAACATGGTAGCAGATCGTTTGGCAAACAAAGGTGTGATTAAAAAGGAAAGGGACACCCGGTACGTCTAGGAGCTCATACCCCCAGGCAAACTGTTAGAGGATTATCTAGGTCAGGATGCCAAATATATGGAACAATGGGAAAGGTCGAGATCAGAGGAGGAAAACAAAGGAAGCAGGGGCATAAGGACATATTCTAGAAGTGTGGCAAGTTCGTCATAGTGATTCAATGGATCAATGGATACACAGTGATTCAGCGAAAAGCAGAGAAAATGGGGTTTAAGCATAAATCCATCCAAGGAGCGGGAAGTGTCTAAAGGGTGGATCGATGGTCATCACTTAGTGGTAAAGTGCGAAAGTCCTTTTGCAAGGAAGTGGCTTCTTATACCACAAGTGGTATTTTGGAAGGGGCATAAGCGGGAACTGGTATTTAGAGGATGGCTTCTGATTCCACTCGACAAGCGACACGTAGCAGCGGGAAGGAAGAAGATACCGCTTTTTGGGTAGGTATTCCTCAAGCTACATGTCCACCCGAAATATATGTAAATCGTTGGATCCACGAAGGGATGATCAATCGTTGAGGGTCGGATGCACCGGGAATGCAGACTCGCATTTTTATGGTCGCGAATGTAATTATTTTGAATTCCAAACTTTTAGGTAGTGGGGTCGAGTGTTTTTTTATATTATTTTACCTGGGTTAGCCATATATACCAATTGTGGGGTTGGTTCCAAGTGTTAAAGGTTCAAGCCAATTCTGCTTGAGTTAGGTCATGTGGGCCATTTTTTGGTAAACGCAAGGAAGTTTGGTTTACCTTGTAAAATATGTAATGTAATTGTTTTGGTTAATATAAATATCCACTCTTATTTGACCCAAAAAAAAATATTTTAAAGATACACATGTTTATCCCATCGACTATCGTTGTGTGTGTCCTATGTACACAAATTCTGATTTTCCATGTTAGCTATATTTAGGTTGGATACATTCTCTATCGAAGTTATTAATGATAATTTCTAAAAAAAAATATACCAATCGAAGTTGGAGACAACTCAAATCTAATAGTGCACGAGACCATCTAAACTAAACTAATATAGTCGATAGTAATTTAATATATTTTGTGTCATTATTTAATCAAAGCATTACTACATTGAAGATGCATTTTCATTTAATTTAAGAGTGGTTAGCAATTAATAAAGAATAATGGTGTGTCAAACCTGATTTTGTCATTAGAAGATCCGTCACATCCCTTCCCAAATCTTTGGATTATCATATCAAATTATGAATCAAGAATCTCTTTTAGTTTTGAGAATGTGTATTATGATAACTTGAGTAAATATTATAAAAAGGGGTTCAAGGTTATTTTGCTTTGGATTGATCACATTGTTGGTTTAGTTGAAATGAGAATGTAGTGTGTGGTGGTAGTATGTAAGATAACAAACTTAAAAGATAAAAGACAATATGTATCATGATAATTTGAGTAATTAAAGCAGTGTGGTGTGTGGTATTAGTATATAATGTAATTTGAGTAAAAGACAAAACTGGATAGTGTGTATCATGACAATTTGAGTAAATGTTATAAAAGGGGGTTTAAGGTTTTATTGCCTTTGATTGGTCACTTTGTTGGCTTAGTTGAAATGAGAGTGTAGTGTGTGGTGGTGGTATGTAAGCTAACAAGAGTAAAAGGAAAAAGACAATATGCATCATGACAAATTGAGTAATTAAAGGAGTGTCATGTGTGGTATTAGTATCAGAGTAAAAGACAAAAGTGGACAATATGTATCATGACAATTTGAGTAAATGTTGTAAAAAGGGGTTCAAGGTTATTTTTCTTTTGATTAGTAAAAGTGTTGGCTTAGTTGAAATAGATAACCAAGCTTAGTTGAAATGGATAACCAAACAAAATTAGAATTGATCATGAATAATCTATGAAACATACAAACCATCTACCTTTGAGTTTTCAATTTTAGGAATTATGATATTTGATTTATTCTTTAAAAAGTGTATTGCAAAATCCTCTTCTAGTTTTGAAAATCGGCAATTTAAAATAAGATTGCAAGAATGTTTTTTTGGAGAAAGTTGGTGTAATATAATTGATGTAAATATTGTAAGTAAAACTAACTTATCCATAGTTAATGACATTTGGACCTTCTAATGGCTTCAAGTTTTAAAGAGGAGTATGAACTGGTAATTTTGATAATAGATCCCCATGGAACTTATATAGTTTCATTTTTATAGATTAGGTTTTAAATGTACAAACAACACTATAGGGGTCCTTGATCCTGGACCATGGTTTTGGAGCAGATCTATGGTTTGTAGATATTAACCCCCTAACTATACCATCTTTGACCACTCCTGTTTGGGTTTGGTTCCCAATTTGGCCTCTTCACTTGATGCACCAATATATTTTAGAAAATAATGTAATGCCCTGGGTTGATTCATTAAGATCAACATGGATAGGCTAGCGAAGGGTATTTCAACCTTTGCACAGATATACATGGAAGTTGATCTCAGCAAGGGATTACCTGATAAAATCCTCCTGAATTGAAGGGGAGTTGTTTACTCGCAACCACTAGATTACAAGAACACATCCTTCTGTTGCAGGATCTGCTAACAGCCAGGTCACATATTAGCAAGGTCACATATAGAACTTATTACCTTCTTCTCAAGGGCCCTCTCCAACCTCAATGGGTCAAAAAAATACCTAAGGGTGGTAAGATCGTAAACCTACAATGAGTTCTAAGCAACCTTCTACTCCTCTGCAAGGCAATAAGTAACAACCAAAAACACCTTTAGCCAACTCAATATCACATGTAGCACCATCACATATGATGGATGCTAGAGTACACCCCTCAAACAAAGCTCCAAGAGACACAACTATGATTTTATCTTTGTTAATAAGCAGACACAAATGTTTCCATGAATCTGATCACTTCGATAGTGACAAGGAAGCAACTACAAATAAAGACCCCCTCAGAATTGGAGTTGTCTCAAGAAAACACTATGATTATACCATCTACATCCACCCTTGACAAATCATCATGGCGGATAGATGTACGTGAGACAAAACAAAAAAAGGATCCTCAAAGCGATCCATGATATTTCCTGGATAGAAGTTTTGTAAGGGCTAGGTAGTGAGATCAGAGAGGTATTGAATGTATTGTTGTGTATTCTTCTTATCAGTGATGGAAAAATGGATGTAATTTGGTATTTTCAGGTAATACAAATCAATTTACTATAATAAAAAAATACATTATAGAATATGGCATAAAGAAAGTCATAGTTTTGAATGTCAATATTTTTTTTGGAAATTCCAAAATGTTGTATGAAAAATAAAAAGAACAATTCATTTCAATTCTCCATATATTAAAACTATCAACAAGAAGTGTTAACATTAATTAACAACTTTAAATATTTTAATATTATTTTCCACTACTCAGTCTGAAAATACAATAACTGACTCATTGGCTATTGCAACCTATAGGTTAGCTTCGTTATAAGGCTTTGAGGCAAGTAGATTTTCTAATAAGTTGCTTCATTGACCTTCACTCTTTGATAATATCACCTATTGGAGAGTATTTGAAGGTGACGAACAAAATTTATAATTTCTTACTAACTAAGATGATTTCAAAGACAATACAATTTATGATGAAGAATATGATAAATTATTAGAAATTTGTAAGGAAGAAGTGGATAATTTAATGGCTAACACTATTCCAAAAGGTGTGGCTACCTTACCAAAACCATTTGACTCACAAGATAAGTTTATGAAACCATCTAATGTTAAAACCTGTCATTCAACTATAGGACATGAGATGATTAATTTGGAACTAGTAAAAATCCAAAAAATGTGAATTACGGGACATGTTGTTAAGAAGAAGAAACATAGGCTTACCTAAAACGTTTTCAGAAATATCAACATGTATTTGCACGGGGCATATGATGAGCTAAAATTTTACAACACATGAATTATTCAACATATGATGCCTATGAAAAACGATGTGCAACCTTTTTAGCAAAAATGACAAAACATTCATCCTTCTTTAGAACCCCAAGTGTAGAAAGAGTTGACAACAATACTTGATGCTAAAATCATATTTCAAGTTCATCATTTTGCATCGATAACAAACTTAGTTCTAGTATGAAGAAAACTAGCAAAATTCATTTGATTTTTTATTTCTAAAATTTAAATAAGCCATTGAAAACGATAACTACTTTATTTCACCCATGGATCTAATTTTGTACCTTGTATCGAGACCTAAATTGTTTTAATTGTTGGATGGTTTTTAATGGTGTAATGAGGTACTTGTGGCCGAATAATATAGACTCAAAACTTAGTTTAGTACTAAATGAGGAATGTAACAACCTCCTCCCACATCTACCCAAGTAATCATCCAACCAGGGTAAACATGTGATGACAAGTTACTATGATATGATTCGAATCCTTATGTGTCAGTTAAGGAAGTAGAATCAGCAGAACACATCACACAAACCTTCCACATCAACAACAAAACTCCCAGGAGCCACCCCAACCACTCAGGTAACCAACCCCTAGGCCCCACTAATATTTTAGACCACTAAACCCCTGGAAAATTGCTTGATATGGACAAGCATGCATCGAGGAGGCTCCAAATGCTCCCACAACATGGGTATGCATGTGTCTAGGGGATTTTCTCCTTAGAACTATGCCTACGACTCTGGGATTTGTGCCACTTTCTAGGCCCAAAGCCCAAGCCACTACCCAAAACTCAATGACACTTTCAGAGCTGAAAGATAACAAAATAATAATGACACAAATGTAATTACTTGAACAAGGACTTGACTAGACCCCTACTAGCCACGAAAGGCATTTTGTCAAACATGTCACAATTATGTAATCTACATGTTTAAAAAACATATTTGAGCATAGGGATCTCATACTCATCTGAGAATCACTAAGAAGCATTAATTCCTCAACACATTAACTGTAATTTCATCTATTAGGCCATAGATACATTGTTCATTCATTTATAAGTAAAAACATGATGAGAGCCATAAATATCCACTATCATAATACATGATCATAACCAGCATAATAACAACATAAATATCAAGGGTACATCAACCATAGAATCCACATATAAACTAGTACAATACTCATGAAATAACAAGGAGAAATAACATCATATTAATGATGCAAAGGCCAACCAAGTTCATGACTTCCATGAACCACTTGACCATAGACATTTTGAGCCAAATCTCTCTTCAGTTAGTCACCCCCATGCCATATTCCAAGCATGAATATGGGATCTCATAAAACACATCAATCAAAACCATCTAGGGAATCGAGAGGCCAAACCACCTCAACCCATCAAACAATGATTCCACCTCATGGTTGGACATAAAAACCATAAATAGATTGGTATCTAACCAAGCCTTCCAGGGCTCCAGAGCATTCTTTCCAACCAAGGCTTCTGGTACTAGTAACTTAACCCACAACTGTCTCTAAGCTTCTAGAGCATTTGTCCAACTAGGGCTTCCAGGACTAGTAACTCAACCTACCAAGGGCTTCCAGAGCATTTTTCCAATCATGGCTTCTAGGGCTAGTAACTTAAACCAAGTTGTTACAGGGCTTCCAAAGAATTTTTCCAACTAGGGCTTCCAGGAACTAGTAACTCAACCCAAGCTAAAGGAAACATGAGAACCAACCAGAGAAAAAAAAAAAAACCACCATGGTTTGCTAGGAAATGGAAAGTCTAGGCAAATCCATTTTCAATCTAGGTAATCCTCCATGCCAATGATAGACCATGAACAAATAACCACATGCATATGCCATGCGTGCCAAAACTAGTGCAGAAAACATACATGCAACTCAGTACCTACAAGCAAAACCCGTTGTAGCTAATGATCCCAATACCCTCGTATGCTTCCCTACTCTTCATTTTCCTCCGTACTCCAAAAATCCAAGTATGCCACACTCTCCAAGAGTGCTCCAAGAAAAATATAAGTGTCCAAGAGTATGAGGGAGAGAGAAGAGAGAGATCTCCAAAAATAAACTGACAAAATTCTACACTGACCAAGCATGCCCACTCCTCAGAAGCCATTTTATCAATGAGGCCTCTATTTCTTCATTTTCCATTATTTTCCTTCATTTTCCTCCTCACATGCAACCTATGACCTTTCACCTTCCTTTTTCCCTAACTTCCATTATTTTAGTAAATAATTATGCCAAAAATTCCATTTGCCTTTCCAAATCCTTTTCCATTGCCTTTTCCAATTTCCTTTAGCCATAATAACCGAAATGAACACCAACTATAATGTATTTTCCACCATTCATCTTGGAATACGTATCCTGTGACCTTGCTCTTATATTTTTTTACATGGATTTTTAACCAAGGTTGTTATAGAACCCTCCCCTTCAGGGAACACTGTCCTCAGTGTTTAGTAACACCTATAACCAACAATACTACTGAAAACAAAACCTAATACCTGTGGAGCTTTATAAAATGGCTTGTTGCAGTACTTATAATGACCACTGCTGAAACATTGCAAACATATTGTTTACTCGAGCTTTATAACACAACTCATTACAATATTTACAATAATAACCACATATACACACATACACATTTTCTTCATCCAACAAATAATCATACTACCTATGGAGCTTTATAAATCCATCTCAATACATTATTTACAATAATATACACATATGCACATTTGCTCAACTGTCAAATAAAAGGATATGATGCCTACATCTGCAACAAGGGAATTCAAAGGCTCACACTTCCACCCTCAAAGTAATACCAAGATTCACCTCCTTCCCAGGAAATCCAGAATCCACTGCAAGGTCAAATCTACATCCAATGTCTAGTTCTACAATCCAGCACCACTTGTCCTCTTAGTGAACAGTTGCCGGCTCATTATTCCAGGGAACACTCCCAATGTGCATTTTATTCCATCTGGAAATGTTAATAGCCAAAAAAAATATATCCCCAACCTTCCCTTCTCTGCTACACAGTTCCTTAGGCAATCCGGTCACCCCCTTCCGTGTAGTCACACACCTTCCAAGTTCTGTTGGCACCCCCATCCTGAGAATTCCATCCCTCGGCAAGGTTTCCTTACATCAAAAGGTCCAAAAAACAAGGCATATCCTTGCCTTTAAACCATCATACTGGTCATAGCATGCTCATGGAAATCAATGGACACTATTGGGTACCAATGTCACACAATGGCCCTACTACTTAATACTTTACCAGCATATTGTTGCCTATTCCAATTCCTTTTGTTGTTGTTGCTAATGCTTGTCATCAATTTCGATCACCCAATTGGGCATTTCATGCTTTCCTATACCAAGCACATAATTTCCATTAGATTCAAAATAAATTGAATAACTTCAAATCATACCTCATTGGTGGCCCGTCAATAAGGTACACTTGCAATTTTGCTCACTTCCCGTCACATCAAGTCAAACTAGAATCTCTGATCATGTATAAACATATCACATCATGTTAGCTCAAAACGCAACCATCATAGATAAAAATCATAAATTACATGTAACCATCATAAATCACATGTAATCATCATAGACTAGAATCATAAATTGCATGCATAATAAAACTAAAATAAAATATTTATACTTATCCTTTGATCAATCCTTAGCTTCTAACTTTTTCCTTATTATATACACACACTAGATCAGTTTCCACGCCCAACAAACACCTAGTGCCTTCTCCTCAATCATGCTCACATACACATACTGTGCATCACACACATCATACAACACCATGCAATACATGCACCTACACCTAACATACCAGACATACACCTACACCCACTGATCCTTAGAAGCCTTTTTATCAATGAGGCCTCTATTTTCTTCATTTTCCATTATTTTCTTCATTTTCCATTATTTTTCTTCATTTTCGTCCTCACATGCAACCTATGACCTTTCACCGTCCTTTTCTCCTAACTTCCATTATTTTAATAAATAAATGTTCCAAAAATTCCATTTGCCTTTCCAAATGCTTTTCCATTACCTTTTCCAATTTCCTTTAGCCATAATAACCGAAATGAACACTGACTATAATGTCTTTTCCCACCATTCATCTTGGAATACATGTCCTGTGACCTTGGTCTTATATTTTTTTACATGGATTTTTAACCAAGGTTTTTATAGAACCCTCCCCCTTCAGGGAACACTATCCTCGGTGTTTAATAACACCTATAACCAACAAGACTCCTGAAAACAAAACATACTACCCATGGAGCTTTATAACACAGCTTGTTGTTGTATTTATAATGAACACTGATGAAACATTACAAACATATCGTTTACTCGAGATTTATAACACAACTCATTACAATATTTACAATAATAACCACATATACACACATACACATTTTCTTCATCCAACAAATAATCAAACTGTCTATGGAGCTTTATAAATCCATCTCAATACATTATTTACAATAATATACACATATGCACATTTTCTCAACCAAGAAATAACAGGATACGATCCCTACATCTGCAACAAGGGAATATAGAGGCTCACATCTCCACCCTCAAAGTAATACCAGGATTCACCTCTTTCCTAGGAAATCTAGAATCCACTCCAAGGTCAAATCTACATCCAATGTCCAGTGCTATAATCCAGCACCACTTTTCCTCTCAGTGAACAGTTACCGGCTCATTATTCCAGGGAACACTCCCAATGTGCATTTTATTCCATCTAGCAAAGTTAATGGCAAAAACAAATATATCCCCAACCTTCGTTTCTCTACACAGTTCCTTAAGCAATTCGGTCAACCCCCTTCTGTGTAGTCACACATCTTCCAAGTTTTGTTGGCACCCCCATATCGAGAAGTCCATCCCTCGGTAAGGTTTCCTTGCATCAGAAGGTCCAAAGACCAAGGCATATCACTGCCTTAAAGCCATCATACTTTTCATAGCATGCTCATGGAAATAGTTGGACACTAGTGGGTACCGGTGTCCCACAATGGCCCTATTACTTAATACTTTACCAGCATATTGTTGCTTATTCCAATTCCTTTTGTTGTTGTTGCTAATGCTTGTTGTCAGTTTCGACCACCCAACCAGGCATTTCATGTTTTCCTATACCAAGCACATAATTTCCATTAGATTCAAAATAAATTGAATAACTTCAAATCATACCTCATTGGTGGCCTGTCAATAAGGTACACTTGCAATTTTGCTCGCTTCTTATCACATCAAGTCAAACTAGAATCTTTGACAAAATCATCATGTATAAACATATCACATCATGTTAGCTCAAAACACAACCATCATAGATAAAAATCATAAATCACATGTAACCATAATAAATCACATGTAATCATCATATATTAAAATCATAAATTGCATTATAATAAAACCAAAATGAAATATCGATACTTATCCTGTAATCAATCCTTAGCTTATACCTTTTTCCTTATTCTGTATGCACACTAGATCAGTTTCCATACCTAACAAGCACCTAGTGCCTTCTCCTCAACCATGTTCACATACACATAGTGTGCATCACACACATACAACCACACTCAACATACAACACCATGCAATACATGTGCCTACACCTAACATACCACACATAGACCTACACCCAGTGTAAAACACAAAAAAAATACATACTCCTACATCCAAGGTCCACCACAACACAATACAGACACCTACACCCGATGTACAACACAACACAAATATGTACACATCGTACAACACAATGAATGCATATGTCATGATACCACGACTACAAATGCACATACATAGTATTTCATGCCCGCAACACGACATCTATGACATACGCACAATACATCATGTACACCAGTTTCATATGTACAACATGTACACCAATTTCATATGTACAACATGTAGACAGTACAACTTATACAAAGCACCACCTACACAACATGTGCACAACATCACATGTACATGGAACCACCTACCCAACGTGTACACAATGCCACATGCACATAGTATCACTTGTACAACGTGTACACAATGCCATATGCACAAAGCACCACATGCACATGTACACAACACCATATGCACAACATGTACATAGCACCACATGTACACCATGTACATAGCACCACATGTACATTCATGCACACAACCCCATATGTACATAGTGCCATATGTACAACATGCACAAAACACCATATGTACATAGAACTACATATACAACATGTACATAACATCACATGTACACAACACCGCATATCCAACATGTGCACAGTACGATCTATACATAGCACTGCATATCCAACATGTACATAGCACCATCTATACCCAACACTGAATATGTAATATACACACAACACCATATATACAATAGGAATACAACATCATATATACACAATACAACCTATAAAACATTACACATCACTACAGGTACAATCATTGAATATACACCATGCACAACATATACACAACAATAGCACTACACATCCAAAACCACATTATCTCTACCAAGCAACCTTGCTACTAGTGTCTCCCTTCCATCCATGCTTATCCTAGCATGTCGTAGATCATACTACTTTCACTTCACTTATGTATCCCTCAAAGTTACATGTAATACAAGCATACAATATCAATTCATATCCACATGATACTGACCTCGTATATTTGTCATGACTACTCTCCCCACTTGATTCCCCATAAGACCAAGAACCTCGCCATGCCATTCACCTGCATAAACAATCATTCATCCACAAGAATGATCCATAACAACCTTGTCGGATAGTGACATAGACACCTAGATGCATAGATACATATACATAAACATTAGCATAAAACAATCATGATCCTTAGTAGACAACGATATACATACGCACATATATACATATAAACATTAGAATCAAACAACCATGATCCATAATGACCTCATTAGACATGACATACGTCCCTACACACATGTATGCAGATATAAATAGCATCATAATCATGATCATAACATAATTAGCAGATAACATAAGTTCAAGGTTAAGAGAACTCCCTTTATCTTTGCACACCATGCACAACATTGAGAACAATCGTTCCCAATAAATCCAGGGCATAATACGCCTCAGATCCATTTACTTCACTTTTCCTGTTACCTATCTCATGATTGTACTACCACTGTCCATTTACACCAATGGACCTAACCAATCCAACCAATTGTCATATTATTACCTTAAACTTTGTTGGAAATAATACGAAGCGGGGGGGTGTGAATCAGTATTATTCAAATCAATAATCTTTTTCCTTTCATACTCAAAAATATATAAACTACTTCAATGAAGGTAACTTGCATGTATACGCAACTATATTTAAGGCAGCCAACGTATATCCAGCAAACTTATGATTCAATTAAGTCATCATATGTTGATCTTTAATCAATGCATCAGTACTTAATTAACCATATAAACAGTAACCAGGTGCAGTAATAACATAACAAACCATCACACATGAGAAACACACATGAACACCAAGATTTAAGGTGGAAATCCAATGCGGGACAAAAACCACCTGATGTTGTCTTCTTTTAATATAAGAAAAACATATTTACAATCTTGTATTGGTGCAGACTCATACCAGTACGTAGGCACCCACCTGCAGAAGGCTACAACATTCTCTTGTTCTCCAGCTTCTACTGGAAGGGAGCTACAACCCCCTAGCTCTTGTACTAGCGGATATGTTTCTAGTACGTAGGCACCGACCTATAGAAGGCTACAACCTTCACCCTTCCTCTAGGGACCACATTTCATAATTTTTCAGACTGGATACTCCTGGAACACAACACCATAATATGAAGGCCACGTTTCATCCAATTTTCATATTGGACCCATCAACAACATTGAAGCTCAAAATCAATCACCATTACAATACAACCATCAAATACATATGCATTAACCAATCATTGAAACTCAATCATAAATCTCTGAATCACCCACAACTGAATCACTGAAAACCCATCATCACTGAAGCAAATCACAATCAATCAATCTGAACATTCAGAATATTGTCATCAACACAGTCACCAAAACACAGAGGAGAACGCAGAATTCTGCAACAATAGCCAGTTCCAACTGAAACTTCAAATATCATATCTCATAGTGTATACACTACTCTGATGAACCAAACCAGTGTGTATACACACTTTTACCAAAGCCAACCAGCGTATACATCTGCAAATATTAATTCATAATTTTGTAGCTATTCTAGACTTCAGTTATACCCAGGTCATAACATTTATAGAATAACATGCATCAGTATTCAGATCTAGACTATACATGATCAAACCATATAATGATAATTCATTTCAAGCCTTAAGATCACAATCCATCACTAGATCTTATCCCTCATCAACCGCTAAGGTTCATCCTTGGTTCAGATCAAGCAAAGCACCATAAGCCGATAATCTGCATACTAGATCTCACACTTCATCAGATATTTGATGCTTGCACACTTGGCCTAATGATTTTCTCCTCCTTATATAGTTTTAGGCCTTCTTCAATACCATGGATCAAAACCACTTAGGACCAATACCTTGGACCAAATACGTAGGGTCAATACTTAGGACCAAATAGCTTGGACCAATACCATAGATCAAAATACCTTGGAACAAATACCACAGACCAAAAACTTAGTTTTCCAATGTATACGTGCTTTTCCTTCTGTGAGAGTGCGTGTGTACATATACGCTACTTGTGTTCAATGAACTTGGTGTATACACAGCTTGGTCAAGATGAACCTGCATATACCTCTCTTTCTTCATTCTTTGTAGTCTGATCTATAATTCTTTTCTATTGACATTCTGCACCGTGATCTTCCATCTGAGTGAGTTGCCATCAAGGACAACACCTGTATCATAATGCTAGCAATCTCCCCCTTTGGATTTGATGGCAACAACAACACCAAGTCACTCTCCCCCTTTGACATCAAGGGCAAAGGGTAGAACAATATATTCTCCCCTTTTGATATACATTATGCTTTCCATGCTCCCCCTGAGTACATGTTGAATTATCTGATTGAGCTCCCCCTTTGTACATGATGAGATGCACTATATCATCCATGCTCCCCCTAAGCATATGCAGAGTCTACAAAAATATTTTCTAAAAGAATAACATGACTCTATAACTCAACTAAGTGAGTATGACTTTTCTATCACAAATGACTCATACATACATCCATCTCCCAACCAAGTGGGGATATACCAATTTATACATGATTGAAATGTAGCAATTATTACATCATCCTTCCCATGCAAAGTGTGGATACGAATTAAATCATATGACCAAAAAGGATTACAACAGACAGAGACAAATTATTACATCATGGGTCTTTATATGCCCTTTACATCGAATGATATACATGACATTTATAACAAAGACCAAATATCTAAACAAGACCATGATAGTCATCAGCAACTATCATAGGATCTGCACCATCAGCAACATCAGGATCAACAGCTTGTATATTTCCATCATCAAAGGAGTCACTTGAATCAAAACAACCATGTAAATCTATACCAAGATCTTCTAAGATAATGCCAACAATGCATTATTAGAAGCATATGCTCCCCTTGAACCTGAGTAAACTTATGCGTACCAACACATTTCTACATATTATCAACAAACTGTAAATAGAGCAGATAAGTGACTGAACCATATCAAAATCCTTTTCTTGAGTCTGTCACACTGCTTTTTCCTCACAACACCATACACATGATTGTGTAGCTTCTAGCTCTCATATATACGTGACTTCTCTTCATTATAGTTGCGTATGAAAATTGGAATACTGAAGTTTTACACCTTCAGCTTCCCTTGGGTCTGTTATGTTTGTAAACTGAGCTATGCCACAACTTTATGACAATAATTTCATCTTCTTCAATACATTGGATTGTGATGATGTATTCTTCTTTTGGTTTGGTGTCTGAAATTTGCTCCTAAATTCCTTTACTTTATGTCCAAACTTGTTACACACATAACATCTTACATGTTTCATATTCCTTTTATTGCAATCAATAACTTTGTGACCAAACATATTGCAAGCAAAACAATATCCCTTAAAGTACCTGGAACATGATGATCTTTTTGTGTGATGGTCTTGAACCATTCTACTTTTGCATCTGGCTGAAACATGTCCAAAATTATGACATATAAAACATTCAACATCATTCATCAAAGGAAATAACTGATTATCACTTCGACAGTTAGGAGTAATAGATTTTCTTTGAAGAATTCCTTTTCTTGGTTATTGATAGGGTTGACTTTTTATTTCCTTGTTAGGCAGCTTAGATTTTTCATTTGAGTTTCTTACCTTACCTTGTGAGCTAGATTCACCTTCATGAAAACCAAGACCAGTCTTTAGAATGGGCAAACTCTGAACTTTGAGGATTTCATCTAATGTTTCTGATCGTTTAGCAAATCTAAGATTCAGAGTCTTTATCTTTTCAAGTTCTTTTCTTAGACTTACTACTTCACATTCTAACACTTCATTGTGTTTGCCCTTTTCAGTGAGTTGATGTGTCACTATGTTTATGACTATATCCTTTTCTGCAAAACTAATTTTAAGTTCATTGATTTCATTAAGGAAATCTTCCTTTTGTAAGGCATTATTTTCATATGCCATGAGTAGTTTAACTTCTTGATCATCTTCATCACTATTGGACAAGCCATCACTATCATCATGAGTATAATAACTTCTATTACCTTCTTCAGACATCTTTCCTTTGTCATGAGGGCATCTAGTAGCGTAATGACCAACTCTACCACAAGAAAAGATTTTGAAAGGTAGCTTACCTTTGAACCTTCGATAAACCCGTTGAGGCTTCTTGACAAAATTTACCTCATCTTCTTCTTCTTAAATGTGTCCTCGTTCATTGAGTTTTTCTTTTTCCTTTGCTTGTGCTTTAAATGTGGCTTCTCTCATATATGATCTCCTCCTTTTCTCATCTCAAAGGCAGTTAAGACTCTGTGAAGCTGCGTCATAGTGATATTCTGCAGCTCCTGTTTTTCTTCTACGGCATACACTTTGGGTTCAAATTTAGCAGACAAGGATCTCAAAAATTTCTCAACTAAGGCAACTTCCTTAATTTCTTCACCCAGATTCTTCATACAATTGACAGCCTCATCTATATGTAGGAAGTAACTAGCTATGCTCTCATCACTATGCATCTTAAGAGTTTCATACTAAATTTTGAGAGTTTGAAGCTTAGCACATTCTACCTAAGAGTCTCCTTCGTAGCTTAGAACGATTTTGTCCCATATTTCTTTGGCTGATTTGAGATGCATGACTTTGATAAACTCTGATTTTGACAAACTTCCCAATAAAATAGTGACAGTTTTGGCATTGGTTTCATAATCCTTTTTACCTATCGTATCTGTAGGAATTGTTGTTGGAAATTTATATCCTCCCTCCAAAATTTCCCAAACATCCATTCCAAGCGATTGTAGATAGGTTGTGGTTCTTATTTTCCAGTAAACAAAATTGCTCCCATCGAAGATTGGCGATCTGATGGATCCCATGCTTTCTTGATTATTCATGTTGATGGATCTCCCTTCAAGCGATCAAGCTCCTTCTAAAGGACCTGCTCTGATACCAATTGTTGGAAATAATACTGAGAGGGGGGGGTGAATCAGTATTAGTCAAATCAATAATCTTTTTCCTTTCATACTCAAAAATATATACGCTACTTCAATGAAGGTAACTCACGTGTATATGCAGCTATATTTAAGGCAACTAGCGTATATCCAGCAAACTTATGATTCATTTAATTCATCATATGTTGATCTTTAATCAATGCATCAGTACTTAATTAACCATATAAACGATAAACTAATGCAATAATAATAGGACAGTCCATCACACATGAGAAACGCACATGAACACCAAGATTTAAGGTGGAAACCCAATGTGGGACAAAAACCACCTGTTGTTGTCTTCTTTTAATATAAGAAAAACCTGTTTACAATCTTGTACTGATGCAGACTCATACCAGTACACAGGCACCCACATGCAGAAGACTACAACATTCTCTCGTTCTTCAGCTTCTATTGGAAGGGAGCTACAACCCCCTAGCTCTTGTACTAGCTGATATGTTTACTAGTACATAAGCGTCGGCCTACAGAAGGCTACAACCTTCTCTCTTCCTCCAGGGACCACGTTTCATAAATTTTGAGACTGGATACTCTTGGAACACAACACCATAATATGAAGGCCATGTTTCATATAATTTTCATACTGGACCCATCAACAACATTGAAGCTCAAAATCAATCACCACTGCAATACAACCATCAAATACATCTGCATTAACCAATCATTGAAACTCAATCATAAATCTCTGAATCACCCACAACTGAATCACTGAAAACCCATTGTCATTGAAGCAATTCACAATCAATCAATCTGAACATTCAGAATACTATCTAAATAAATTAGTAACCTAGCTTTAATAAATTAAATTAAAATAATAGTAATTATATTTAGTTCCTAATTAATC
>APFE031727657.1:0-30458 GCA_000404065.3 Pinus taeda | reverse complement strand
AATATATATATATATATATATATATATATATCCATGAAGCATAGAAGTGTACCCCAACATCATAAAACTAGTTAGTTAGTCCCCAACAAGAAAAGTGACATAAAATTGAGTGAGGCTAACCTAAAAGCTCAATTCATTAGAATTCAACTTGTGTCTTTACGCTATGTCAACATCATCATGATAGTTTTAGTTGAGTGTCGTATCATTTTTCATGCTAGAAAGTTACCTCTCCTAGTCACCACATTCTCAAAACAACCCGTCGTTAACCCCATGGTTGTAGTAGCGTGGTTACATATTTGGGATGAGTCTCGTAATATATAAAAATGAACTAGAAAAGTGACCAAGAAGGGGAGATATCTATGGTATTTCATGTGGCATGTGTAGATGGGTACTAATGAGTATAATTGTATATAAAATAAACTGAGGAAATAATTAGAATTTTAATACAATTAAGTACTATATGCTATATATTTAGTACTATATAATATTGCAGATAGTTATTATAGTATACAAAATATTATAGGATACTAGGTGTTATATACCATATATAACTAGATACCTTATTAATATTATTATTATATTATCATTACTTGTTAGGTCCCTATACTATTAGTGCAACACCTTATTGTTATTAGTAAAACCTCTTTATTATATTGTTGTGCCTATGAAGTCCCCATATTGCTATGATTGTTCCCTTATATTATTATTGCTATGTTGGCACTAATTATATTATGATCCCTTAGACTCATATATATATAAAGGAGGTCTTGTCATTTGTATTATAAGAGAATTATTCATTTTTGTAATGTAAAGGAGGATTTCCTTTCAAAGAGGCTTATTTTCAAGGTGTTTATCTATCTTTTCTATCTTTTTGTGAGCTAGTCTCATAACATTTGTTATTAGAGCTTTGGATTCTAGGGTTTTGCTGCTACAAAGAGGTGATCATGGAATTTGCGCTATAACTATTTTCTGCAACATTTCAAAAGATAAAAAACCCATTTGAACTCAAATCATTCTGAATGTGGGGTTTGAATTTGATATCTTGTCTCATTCCATTTTCTGACCTGTGATCTGAAGAACTTATGGAACTTGCAAGTTCTAGAATTCCATCTAAAACACGTCATCGTGGCATTTTCACTATAATTTGTTTTATATGAAGGTTCATACTCTAAAATTAAAACCCATTTGATTCATAATGGTGGTGACACTGGGACCAAAATTTTACATGTTGGTTTTTATATTTTTGGATATACATTCCAAGACATTTAGGATCTCTGCAGCCTTCCAAATTATTCCCCAAATAGGTTACCTTGGGAAAATCATCATAACTTTTTCTTCTCGCATCAGATTGAAATTTCATCAGAATTTAAAGAAAGAGGATGAATTGTAGTTTGTTGTGTATAGGGTTTAGGTCCTAAGGTTGAAAAAGTGACACGAGGCACTTTGTACAATTTCACTCTACTGAATGATTCTATAATCGGGTAATTGTGGGAGATTTGACATAACTCTCACTTGAATAATACAATATTCATCAATCTTGCGAGGTTAGAAAGAGGAATCAGAGGGATACTGTAGGGAGAAATTTCAGAACATGCAGATCTGAAATTACAGAGTTACAATCGTTTCAAGATCAAGTCCCTAAAATCAAGAAAAGGAGATATAAGGAAGTTTGATGGCAAGGATTTGTTAAATTGGATATTACAGATGGATCCATTTTTTGACCTACATGAGGTGCAACTGTTACAATAGGTACGTATTTCATCTTTATATTTTGAATCAAATCAATTTCTATGGTATGAAGGGCTTTGTTCTCGTAAACCACTTTTCATGTGGTTAATTTTCATAGAGGAAATGATATCACATGATGAGGATACAAAGAGAAACACCTTCTTTAGCCAATTGATAAATCTCAAACAAAAGGGTTCAATTATAGAGCACATTGGGGACCTTCAAAAATTGAATATATGGGTAAATATATTCCATAGAAACCAAGGATTGATGTCTTCATGGGTACTTTAAAGGATAACATTCAACATGAGGTTCATCATTGGGAACCTAATTCATTGGAGAAAGCATTGAGGTTGCTAAGAAAAACTGAAAGTGAAATGATGGAAACAAAGAATCCCACCACTCACGACTATAATTATGGAAGTTTTTTTGTACTAGCCTTTCATAACCTATAATTTTTACACCACAAGAATTGGAAGAAAAAAGAGAAAAAGGGATTTTTTACACTTGTGATAGCAAATACACCAAAGGTCATAAGTGTGCTGAGAAAAAATTATTTTACATAGATTATGAAGAGAAGGACAAAAAGGATCAAGAAATATCAAAAGAAGAGGATATACACGACGAACCATCACTAGAGAAGGAAGAAATGAATCTGACCATATCTTGTAAAGCATTGGCAAGAATTACCATTCCTTAAACTCTCAAGATAGAGGGACATATCAAGAAGAAAAAGGTTCAAGAAGTGAAATATCACATCGATAAAGAAGAAATGAATCTGACCATAACTTGTAATGCATTGGCTAGAATTACCAGTCCTCAAACTATCAAGATAGAATGACATATCAAGAAGAAACATGTTCAAGAGGTGAAAGATGACATCGAGCTTTAAGAAATGAATCTGACCATATCATGTAATGGATTCAAAGAAATTACCACTCCTCAAACTCTGAAGATAGAAGAAAATATCAAGAAGACAAAGATTCAAGTAGTGATATATCACATCGAGCATCAACAACAAGTTCTCCAACTGTTAACGGATAATACCATTTTGGTGCAGAATCAAATGAAACAACAAGTAGATCAACATCATAGTGAAAGAATCTTTTATGTAGATGACTGGGTACTTTTACGGATACATCTGAAGAAAATTATTTATGAGAAGCAAAGGTTGGCAATACCACATGCACTTAAGAAATGTCGACCTTACCTAATGGGAAGACACTTCAAGTTAAAAATAGATCATGGCAGTCTTAAATACATTTTAGAACAAATATTATCTTTATAAGACATAAAAAATGGGTCACAAATATGTTGGGTGATGAATTTGAAATCATGTACAAGAAATGGAAGCAAAATGTTGTTGCAATTGCACTGTCAATAAAGAATGAGGATGTGGAAGCATTATCTTGTGATATTTCTATTATCCAACCAGATTGGATAAACAAAGCAAGGGATGAATGGAAGAAAGATGAAGAAGTGTGGCCACTCATCCAAAAGTGGTAGAAGATCCCAGTTCAAACAATATTGTGAGAACTTAGCGAGGAAGGAAAAATCATATTGGAACGTCAAGCAACCACAGAATAAAAAATGTGACAACTACGAATTGAATCAATTTCAGAGTATCTCATCAGGTGGAAGAACTTACCCGCAGAGGATTCGACATGGGAGGATCGGAATTTTATACAGAAGCATCAAGAACTGCTCAAGCATTGAGGACAACACTTTTTGAAGGAGAGGGCCATGTTAGGTCCCTATACTACTTGTGTAACCCCTTATTCTTATTAGTACAACCCCCTTATTATATTTTTGTGCCCATGTAGTCCCCATATTGTTATTATTGTGCCCCATAGAAGCCCACTATTGTTATTATTGTGCCTTTACATTATTATTTTATGGTCAGCTCATTCATGTTAGACCTTTAGACTTCCTTATAGATAGAAAGTGGTATTCATTATCATCAATAAGTTTTTCATATAATGAAAGAAAGGTTTCCCCTAAAAAAATAATTTTGAAATTATCTAACTTTTTGTGACTTGTTTCAAACATATAATTAATTCCTATATAACTATATATGGGAATATATTACTATATATAATATAACAAATATATCTTAGTACTTAAATATAATATTAATAGGTATATCCCTAAAATATATTACTATAATACATAAATATAAATATATAAGAATTGTAAATATACTATATCTATATATATAGGTATATTATAATGTATTATTATAAGATTATATAATATATATATATTAATATATATATATATTTACACTTTAATGGTTTTCGACGAACATCACAACGGGGTTCTAGTAGCTTGATTGATATCATCACGCAATACTATAGTTGATATTTCTAAATGGATGTTGGCCTCGTTTGCCTTCATGATATATGATGCTACTGAGAAAATTGAAGCGTTAAGGTGACGTGTTTAATAATTTTGTAAGAGGCATAAAAATATTGTTAATGTATAATCTCTCTAAAAATTATTTTATTCCAGGTCTTCAATCAAGTGTAAAGTATTATTATGTGTGTGGCATGTTCGTTTTGCACAGTTGAAGAATGTTGGAAACAAGGTCCAAGGTAGGGAAAATGAAATATGCATTTTACGTGGTTTAGAAGAATTCATGCACACGTGTAAAGATGATGAATTTCTGAAAAAAGAAGTTGAAAGCTTATTTGGAGAATTCAGTGAAGAAAAGAGGTTCTTGGAATATTTTAGAACTACTTGGTTAGCCAACAACAAAACATGTAAGCTTCTTATTGGTGGTTTTAATGACTCTATTTTTCATGTCATATATATACTTATTAATATATAACTAATAAATTCGATTCTACAGATATGTGGGTAAAAGGATATAGAAATTTCCCACATTCTAGTCAAGATATGAACAATGCAATTGAATCTTACCATCGATATATCAAGTAAAGGTACCTATGTGAGAAGATCAATGCCTACAATAGAAGGGTTGATTGGTTAATCTATGTTTTGCTCACAAAGGTTGTATTATATTACAATCATATGCACCATTTAAAAGACATTGGTTTTTTACAACCCAAAAAAATCCAAGAAAAATTGAATTCATCCAAGTGTAGAGCTAATAAAATCACAAATGAAGATTGTGTGCCTGATGAAAAGAGTAATGATTATTGCGCCTGTAGCCAAAATAAGGATACTCGTGACATTTGGTATAATGTCATATATAAGGGTTCTAATCTACACTTTTGTAATTGCAATTGGGCCCTGAATGGAAATATCTGTAAACTGTATTGAAAGTTGAGATGTTAGTGAGTAACATTATTTTGGGTGAAAATGTACCACCTCGTGTCACTAATCCCACTACAAAAAGGGCTAGAATTTTATTTTATTTAAATGAAGCACCTATATTGGGCCTAGAAATCCAAATAGAACTCTCGCCATGGTTTTATTCTCCTCCCAATCTGAATTATCATAAAGAAACAAGAATTGATTAATTAAAGAATTTCTCATATAATGTTAAATCAACCAATGTACGACAAGATAGTGAATTCTCTAAAGATGATGAGATGAAATGTGCTAACTCATCAACTCATGAGATATTGAGATCCATAATAGCTACAAATTTGGAACATGCATATGTATTGAACAACTTGGTAGACAAAGCATGCCAAGAATACAACAAAATGTTTTCAATACTATAACCCATCGAAGATCACTACCAAGAGAAAACATAGTTTCTTAAGTCCAGAAAATAAAAAGAGGTGATGTGGTTGCAAGTGAAAATGAAGGAAAACTAAACTAGAATTTGAAAGGGTTGGATGAGTTCATGCAAGAAAAAAAATAATGGGTGAACAATTGGAGTTATCTTCTCAAAAATAAAGAATTATGGACCACGCGCCTCAGATAATGCAAGATTCTATTATACCCAGTATTGGTATTGAAATTTCGTGTTATCCATTATTTTACGTTAAAGGCGATATATTATCATGTTCAATAGATTTGCACAACTATATGAGCTTTTTTTATTCTTAAACCTGAGGGACCCACATCTCACAACATTCCAAATTGTCAAATTTGTACGACAAATTAGGATGTATCATCACCCACACCGACCACCTTTTTCCTTCATAAATTATTCCATGCCTATAATCGCCTTTGTGATACCTTCCCAATGCTCACCCCTACCTTTTCGTCATCAACCATTCTAATTTTTTCAATCATCCACCCTTAACATTCCAATTCGCCACCTATGTTAATACCCCGGCCTACAGTTATTCCAACTATCGTACAACCGGTGGGGGTGTTTCGTCGCCCACACCCACTACCTCTTCCCTATTTAACTTCCACCATGCCTTTATCTAGCACCCCTGAACCATGCCTCTATCCATCACCAAGTGCTCCACCATTTACCTAGGAAGAGCTATCTTCTCCATTGCCTAAGATCCTCACAGTGAGAATGAGTATTTGATCAAAATATCATCATGAATTAATCAAATTGATACTATGCCCTTCAATTTTTACAACTAATTCATTATTGTAATTTTTACACAGATATCATTTTGGAAATCCACCTGGGAGTGCCAAGAGGTACGAGGGTGACTTATAGACCCATAATTTAGATCGATCATGATGTTTTTTCTTTTATGTCATTTGTGGGCATGAGATTCCATTATCTATGTTGGAAATGAGGTTCTATTTTGTAAAAAAGAAAATTGTATAGTTGGACCAATTTTGAATAAAAATACGAGCCCACGGGGCTTTAGATTGACGGTGAATGGGTGCGCTGTTAAGGCACTCCTTGCGATAGGTCATCGGTTCAAATCCCCGCGGGTACTTAGATTAGTCTTAATGTGGAAAAAAAAAAATTGAATAAAAATACATAAATTTAGAGTTGTGTTTATGACAACATCTTCATTGAATTTTAAATCCTTATGTGGATGTGATGTTATATTCTATCAATGTTACATTACTTTTGATGAATGTAATTGTAATGGATTTTTCTTTTATTATTTAGAAATTTTCAAGTTTAAAAGTTAAGTCACTTTATATTTATATCTTATTTGATGTTGCATGCCTAGATGCACATATCATTACCATGGAATGACCTCTTGATTTAATAAATTAGGAGAAGACATCAAGTATAGGGCACAAAACGTATGTATAGAGGCTAGAGTCCTGCACAACTTCCACATATGTGCATATCTTTCATAAATGCACAATTTTTTTCCGTATATGTGTTTCGTTTTTTTCCCATATATGTGAATATATGAAAAATATGCGCACATACAAAATCTTCACGTACACGAAAGATATACGCATATATGGAAGTTTCGCATATACAGAAGATGTGCAAATATACATAAGTTATGTGTATTTATGAAAGATTTGAACACATATAGAAGATATGTGTATTTAAGAAAGAAGCATAAGTCTTATATATGGTGGTAGCACAAGTTCTGTATATGTGCATATTTCGTATCACATATCTTCCATATGTGCACAACTTATGTATATGTGCATATCTTTCATATATGCACATAAACAAAATATCCACATATATATGGAGGTTAAAGTTAAGTATATAAGAAGGTTGAAGTTATTTTCAACTTTTGTATATGCTAATATATGGAAGCTATGTATATACAGAAGTTTTGCATATATTCCATATATGCGTATACAGAAGTTGTGCAGAACTTTTATATGTGTGCATATTCTCTCTATATGTGTATAGTATGTATATTCACATATCTGATGTATATACGCATATTCAAAAGATATGCACATATACTTGAAACATATATATGAAAGCTACACATATACAAAATATATGTGCATATATCATGTGCATGTGCAACTTCCATATATATGCATATCCTCAATATAGCCATATCTGACAACCTCCATATACGCATATCTTATGTGCCTATACTGAGGAAGTTTATATGCAGAACACATGCACATATATGGAGGCTAGAGCTCTGCACAACTTCTGTATATGCGCATATATTCCATATATGTGCATTTTTTTCGGTATATGCAATTTTTTTGTCTTCCATATATGCGTGTATATTTTGTAAATGTGCATTCCCTCTCTGCAGTGCACAACCTCTGTATATGCGTATACACAAAAGTTGTGCGCATTTGGAAAATACACATATATATTGCAGTTGTGTATATATGAAGGTTGCATTTTTACATGTGTATGTGCATATATGAAAAATATGTGCATATACAAAAGCTTCACATAAACGAAAGATATACGCATATATGGAAGTTGTGCATACACGGAAGATGTGCACATATATAGAAGTTATGCATATTTATCGAAGATTTGAACATATATAGAAGATATGTGTATTTACGAAAGAAGCATAAAATTCATCTGTTCATAATGATCCATCAGGCTTCCCAACTTACCATGCTAAGATTTCACTTTCTTAAGCAAAATATGATTCCAAATAACTAATCAGTCTTGAAGCTTCCTTAAGCATTCATTATCCTTCGTTAAAGTCTAATTTTCTAGTTTTAATTAGGCACATTGATTTTTAAACTTTTTAACTTGGTGTCATGGCTTCTTTTTCTAGACCTCTTACTAGAACTAGGTTTGTTGTTATATCCTTAGTCATTATGAGTCCCTTGGGTTCAGGGGCTTTTTGTTCTTCTTGTACTCCACTACTCATTTAGACTTATCTGGAAGCTTTTCTTTGTTACTCTTAGTAATAAATAATGATCCTCCTTCTTTCACCTCTGTATATAAAATTTATCCTTATTTTGTAAATACACATATCTTCTATATATGTTCAAATCTTCCATCAACATGCATACCTTCTGTATATGTGCACATCTTCCATACATGCACAACTTGTGTATATGCGTATAACTTTTGTATAGGTGAAGGTTTTGTATATGCACATATTTTTCATATATGCACATACATATTTACAGCTACAACCTTCATATATACACAACTCCAATATATATGTGTATTTTCTATATGCACACAACTTCTTTGTATATACATATACAGAGGTTGTGCACTATAGAGAAGGTATTCACATTCAGAAAAGATATGCACATATATGGAAAACAATTGCATTTACAGAATAAAATGTGCATATATGGAAGATATGTGCATATACAGAAGTTGTGCAGAACGCTAGCCTCCATATATGTGCATGTCTTCCGTATATGCACTTCTTCAGTATAGGCACATAAGATATGCACATATGGAGGCTATCAGATATGCCTATATGGAGGATATGGGTATATACGGAAGTTGCACGTGCACATGATATATGCACATATATTCTATATATTGTAGCTTTCATATATACCTTTCAAGTATATGTACATATCTATGAATATGCGTATATACAAAAGATATCTGAATATACGTAAGATACACATATAGAGGGAATAAGCACACAAATAAAAGTTCTACATATACGGAAGATATGTGCAGGTAGAGAAGTTGAGCATATATATGGACTGTTGTGTTTGCATATTATGGAAGTTGTGCACAATTTATTTATATACTTAGCTTTTGTATATGTGCATATATGGAAGTTTCACATATATAGAGTATATACGCATATAAAAAAGTTGTTCATATATGGAAGATATGCACAACTTCCATATATACATAGCTTCCATGTTGAGATTGGAGTTCAAGGGTAATGTACTATCAGTTGTATAATTATCTAAATTATATAGTTGGTGCATGTAGTGAGAAGAAGGCCTATAATGTACTGTGTATTTGTGGAAGAAGAATTTCTCTAATTAGTTGGGATTATTTAACAAGCAAACAATGCAAGGAAATAGGGACTTAGGAAAACCAAAATTTGGTTAAGTACTGGCCTAGGCTTGTTTACGAAGCAATGAGATAGATAGAGATAGTTTATAGGTTGCTCGGGCTTGAGCAAAGCATTGTAATCTTCTCATATTTTCTGACTAATGCAATATACAGCTAACATGGGCTTTTAGTTGTGGACTTCCCCAATAAATCACTTCGTAATGTGTTGATTGAATTACTTCTCTTGTACGCTTCATGATTTTGTGATCGTTAATTGATTTCGCAATTGGTAGAGTAGATTCAAGTCTATTGTTTTAGTAAATTATAATTAGCAGTTTGAATCTATGAAGAATTTCTACATAATATTAGATTTAAAATCACAATAGAAGAGACAAATATGAGTTTTCCATTGCAGGAGGAATGAGTTTTTCATATCTATTCTCCAAAGCTAGCAGCAGGATCAAGATGGCATCCTATGGTCTGAGGCTTGAGTACTCCCTTGAGGGTAGCTCAAATTTCATTGCTTGGAAGGACCAAATGGAAGGAGTCATGGAAGATAATGGATTAAAGGAAAACATTGATAAAAATTCTCTAAAACAAACAACTATAGATGCACATAATTTGGTAGAGTGGAAGAAGAATTTAGGCAAGGAAAGAAGTAACTTACTAGAAGGATTTCAAGATCATATTGTCTTGAACCTCGATGGGAAGGAGACTCCATATGCAATGTGGAAGGTCTTAACAAACGTGTTTCAGAACAATAGCCAAATGAATAATTAATAGTAGAATAATTGGATGATAAATTATAGCCATAGCCAAAGACTTGAGAGCTTGAATTGATGCTTGAATATAGTGGGTTTTGAGACCCCTTAATTATGTATAATCTACATATAAGATTCCCTGCATGGTAGAGTCAGTATATGTTTACAATTTATGTCTTATGTTACATGTTGTTGTGATTCTAGGAAAGAAATAGATGAATGCCAAGGTTATCTATCCTGGGGGTCATTCGAACCCTGCATCTTTCCCTAAGTGTCCCTACCCTTTATCTATATGCCTTACAACCTTGTATTTCAAGCAGGCATGAAGAATGTGATCGCCTTGAAGCCTTTTTTATTAAGTAAAAGTTCCAAGACACATGTATACAATGAACATCACTAGCTTCAATATTGGAGCATGGGAACCACTCCTTGCTCCACAAAAGAACTATCTTATCTCTCTAATTCTTTGTTGGTGGAGCAAAGGTGAAAAGTCCTTTTCTCATACAATGGGGGAGTATATATAATCTAGGGTGACTCTTCGACTACCCTCATGACTATTTGACTTCCTAAGACTTTCCAACTTATATGACACTTTACGATACATTTGGAATGCAATATACATGATCCACACTAGTTATGTGGCATATGACCACTCATGACATGACATGACATGACACTGCTGGCATGGACTACATGATGATGTGGCAATGCTAAGCGAGTGTTATTGTTGGGAGTTGAGTGTATTGATGAAGAATCTTTCCTTTTCACCTTTGCATGCCTTGGTGATAAGGAATAATGATCTTGAGTCTTGGATAATGGTCGCAAGCTAGTGTCCTTTTACCTTCTCCTGATTGATTACCTTGCAAGTTCAGCTGTAAGAGTGTCTTTGAACATGCTTCCCTCCTTCTCCTTCTCCACAACCTTTCCATGACATGATAGGGTACCTATTCCTGCAATTCAATCATGATGAGACAACATCAATTCGAAAATTCCTAGCCTAAGATGATGAATTATGATCCATAAACTAAGCCCAGAATAAGGGATAGGCTGGGAAGATGGGCTTAGTTACTACACAGTTGCTTAGTTTAGACATGAAAGGAGAAACCTTGAGACTTGAGATTTTTTAATACATAGTTCAAGCACGGATGAGGAACAATATTGTGAAGTTTCAAGAGCTAGTCATACAGGTTGAGGGAATGGACATTGGGAGAGCATATATGGAAGCTACGCATACACGAAAGATATGAACATATACCGAAGCTACACATATACAAAAGATACACATATACATGAGATGTGTACATGTATGGAAGATAAGTGCATATATCAGTATATGTGTATCTTCTGTATATGTGCATATCTCCCATATATTCACAACTTCCATATATTTGTATCTTCCGTATATGCACAGCTTCCATGTATGTGCATATCTTCCATATAAGTACAAATTTTGTATATGTGCAACTTCTGTACATGTGCATCTACTATATATGTGCAACCTCTTGATATGCACATATATGGAAGAAGCACATAAACAAAAGTTGTGCATATATGAAAGATTCACATATATGGAAGTTACACAGCTTTTTTATATGCACAACTTCTGTATTGCATATCCTTCGTATATGCATATGGTACCACCCACCACTAGAATCTAGAATCTTTCGTATATGCATATGTTGAAGCTATGCATATATGAAAGATATGCACATATATAGAAACTACAGGATGTAGGTCTAACCATAGGTCCTGCACTTATAAATAAGCAGATAGCATAAAAAACTAGATTGAAACCCAATATCAAAATTGACATAAAATATCAAAAATAATTAATTAAAGATATAAAATATTTATAGGAGAAATTATCGTACTTCACTCTCACACCTAGTGACACACCTCTACATACTTACATGCCTCATGGGCTCACCTAGACTTATACAAATGGATTAGAACCCAAGTAGGTTCTAGATCCTAAACTAACTCCCAAAATATTTCTCATGATCCATAAAATCTCTAATCTAATCCCTTATCCCTAGATAAGAGCTAACTAATCCAAAATTTTCTCAAACCTTCCAAAATAATCTTGAAGCTTCTACTATTTACAAGAGTTATAATTTTCTCCTAAAATATACAAAAAATAAAATAATTAATTAAATCATAACTTCGTAAACCAACTCCCTTTGTAAACATTTGACCTAGGTTATATGCATTTGCATCTAAACACATATACATAAGTTGTGCATATATCAAAGTTGCCAATATACGAAAGATATGTGCATATATAGAACATATGCATATACAAAATATGTGTGCATGTACAAAAGATATGTGCATATATGTTTATCTTCTGTATATGCACAATTCTTATATGCATATCTTCCATATATGCACAGCTTCCATACATGCTTACCTTTTGTATATGTGCAACTTCCATATATATGCATATCTTCCGTATATGTGAATCTATTGTATATGCACAAATTATTCTGTAAGACACATTTTGAGGAGTTATTGTCATTAGGACAACAAGGCCTAGTAAGTTAAGAGAATGTTGAAACTCTCTTGGTTCTCCTAGTGATACCTATCTTTCTGTATGTACTCTACTAATCAATCATTCCTCTCCATTATCTAGTCTTCTAGAGATATTATTTAGCTATTTAAAGGAATGATTCCATACCTGGTCTATGAATTCACATCCAAAGAATAGATTTTGAACCATTTCAACTTGCAAATGGAAAAGACTACATATAGAGGGACCCTGTATTCCTTTTTTGTGCAATATGAATTTGGAAGGTTTCTAACATTTCAAGTAATAACGATTAATAACAACATAATATAGATATTTACTGTTTGTCATTGTGAGGGTTCCAAGAATGATCAATGTTGAAGGGTTTGGAAATCCATGGTTTGCAGTGATCTAAAACTCAAATCTCGAGAGTTTACTGATAGGGGAGTTTCCCTATTTGGAGAGTTTATGTATATATGGAAGCTACGAATATACAAAATTCACATAGTTTATATATATACACAGCTTCTGCATGATATATCTTTTGTATATGCACAACTTCCATATATGTGCAACTTTTGTATATACATATCTACATAAGTTACACATATAATGAAGATATGCACATATATGGAAGTTGTGTATATACGAAAGATATGCACATATACAAAAGCTACAGATATTCAGAAGATGCACATATCTTCCGTGTATGCACATATCTTCTGCGTATGTGCAACTTTCATATTTGTTCATATCTTTCGTATATAGACATAGAGAGGTTACGCATATACAGAAGTTGCGCACAACTTTTGTAATATACATATATGGAAGATATGCTTAAATATGAAAGTTAAACATATACAAAGGATATGCACATATGGAAAATTTGTGTATATAAAACTTTTGTACATGCACATATACAGAAGATTTTTTATATGCGCAACTTCTTTATATATGCATGTACGCTTCTGTGAAATTAAGATGAAACGTGTTAACTCATCAAACCATGAGAAATTGAGATCCATAATACCTAGAAATTTGGAACATGCATATTCATTGAACAACTTGATAGGCAAAGCATGTTAAGAATATAACATAATGTTTTTCAATACTATAATTGCATCTAAGATCACTATCAAGTGAAAACATAGTTTCTCAAGCTAGGCAAATAAGAAAAGACAATGTGGCTGCAAGTCAAAATGAAGGAAAGACAAACTACAATTTGAAATGTGTTTTTTAATGACTTGCATGTATTCAATCAATTAATTTAGTTTCAGACATTTTAGTTAGAGTTACACAATCTCACATAACACTTTGAACAACATTTCACATTCTATATCACAACCTCATTAGTAGATTGCAATCCACATGCACTTCTTTACAACTAATGAGGGATCCTACCCTACATCCACAACTTCCAACCTAACTAGACAATCATCCATATTAAGGTATACTTCAACTTGATTCCTTGAAAACATTGTTTCTTTATACCTTTCATCTCATTTTGGTTTTTTGGAGGACATCTTAATAAATATGGGTATTAAATTCAACATCTTACCTGCCATCAAGTATGTGATACTTTGAGCTTTCGTCACTCCATCCCTTTTCTAAGCTCCATGGATTTTTCCCTTCCTTAGAACATGAGGAATGTTTTGTAGATTTTGGGCATTGGATTATGTCTCCCCTTGGTTTAGATGTTTCATTGTTTTCATTGAAGTGTTTTTACCAACAAACGTTACAATTTATGAATTTATATTATATTTTTAATGCGATTTTGTTGATCTAATTAAGGTTGAACTATTTTCTTATGGATTTATTCATGCAAAGATTATATTTATCGTTTTATGAAAGAATGACAATGTGTTTTTTATGGTATGATCATCTAAGATATTAATGAAGTAACATGGTTGGAACTAGATCTTGTGAGAATCATTGGACATTGGACAACCAACAGAATTCAAGTATGTCCCTTTCTTTCTTCTTTCATTTAATCTTGAAATCTTGCTTGTTGATCCTAATTATATCATTGATTTGAGGGCCTTGTTTATTTAGCTAGGTTTTGATCCTAGTTCTTGACAGAGGGTGTGGGCACCTCCATAACCCACCCACCCCGCCGCACCCTTCCCTACACACTTTTATCACCATGTAATCGAGAGAGAGTAGTGATAGTACTTTGCATCTCCATTTAGGGAGGGTTTAGGGGTTGGCTTGATGAGAAATCTATTAGAGTCAGAGCGATGCATTCATCAGGGTATTTGACAACTAAGTTATCCTTAGATCTCAACTCACTACTACAAGGGGAGATCATTCAGATATTCCATTCAGCTTTAGTGATTCATCAATGGTGTGGGGGACTTCATAAGCATGGCAGGTTGGTTAGTAGGAAAAGATCAACAGAAGCTCATGCAAGGAAGACTTTATCTCCACAGGGATTAGGTGGTATCTTTAGGATTTTACCCGTCGAGTGTATGAAATGGAATATTTGGTAGGGAAACTTCATGAGGGGTTGGGTAAAGTGCTACATTATCATGATGTCATACTCATTGATAGTATGCAAATGGTTTCTGGTTTATATACCTAGTAGGATTCTGAGGGGAGCAAGGGGATATTAATGTTGGACAAGATGGATTGGTATCCTATAATTCAAGGATTCCTTCATGGCAGGACGATGCAAAGGTCATGGACGAATCAATGGCACATCTAGGACCTTCGCATAGTTCGCATTGGTAGTCGGGATTAACAACTCGAGAGGGTGTTTGCTCAATCATTGCTTGAGGATAATTCATTTTTGTCGAGGAGGACTGTAATATCCCCAATTTTGATTTTTCATTTGAGGAGATTAATAAAATTTGTTAGGGAGGTGCTAGGCATAGCACAATTTTGTAGTTAGAGTTTCGGAGATGATTTTGGCTTGAGGAGCCTATGTGAGGAGGAAATATTGTATCTTGTTGACGGGTGAGGGTCATAAGAGAGAGAGAGAAAGAAAATGTTCACTTGTGGAGCTAGAGAGAGAAAACGAGAGGGGGTGAACTAGTGGAGAGTGGGGGGTAACCAAGGGAGAGAGAGGCCAAGAATCATAAATAGAGAAAGGAGGCTCTCATTTAGGATATATTGTATCATTTCAAATTTAAACACTAGTTCTCTTGAGCTGCTAATCGAAGGAAACACTTGGTTTTTAGTAGAAGGATTTCTCGAGTGAGAATTCCACTCTATCTTTAGAGAATTTCGAGTGTCACCTTATGATAATAAAGACGAGTAATTTGAGGGTTTTCCAGGAGCCTCAATGCAAAACATTTACCAATTGGTACATGTTTTCCCCAAGGTGTAGGAGGAGAATTTCGTGGGACTAAGAAGAGCCAACAAGAGTCATAATTTGGGCTATGTATTTTTCAAATAATCTAGTCACCAATAAGGTGATTTCCTTGTTAATTCCAAGGGGTGATTTAGAGGAAATTGTTGGAGCCAAAATCTATTATTTCCTAAAAGTGTGCAACATTTCCTAGAGGTGAATTCAAAAGGGTTTAGAGGAAAATCAAGGAGAGATAAAAGCGAAAGCTGCGAGGTATTTCTTTGAATAGATTTTGAAGAATTCGAGGAGGCTTCCTGTAGTGGATTCAGTATGTATTCAGTAGAGAATTTCCTAGTATATGTGCAATTTCCGCAAATGCGCATATCTTCTATATATGTGCAACTTTCATATTTGCACATATCTTCCATATATACACATAAAGAAGCTGCACATATCTTCTATATATACACATATAGAAGTTGAGCATGAATTTGAATAGCTAGTAAGTCATATCTAATTAGGTGCATGAATGTCATATTGAATTAATTTAGGCTTAAAGAAAAGATAGGGGAACTACTCCATCCATATTTCAGACATGTAGATGTAAACACTTAGCTTGAGGGAGGAAATGTTGAGCTCACTCAAATTCTTAAAGTTTGAACAACTCTCAATTGTATTATATTAATATAGATGGTGTTAATAGACATGTTATAAAAAATAAAAATAATTGCTCATAGTTGGTGTTTTTGCATAAATAGCATAGTCAAATAAATTATCCCTTATTCTTGATGGGCCCATTTTCTGTATATTTATCAAAATAAGTTGATATATCCCTAGCTCTCTTGGATTTGTGGAGAAAGGAAGTCATAGGGGGGAAATTCAAGAAGTGGTTAGATAGGGAAAACATAAAATGACCATTAATGATTCTATATCTCGTAGTATGGGGATCTACCGTGCTAGGAATGCTTACCTTTCTGAAACTCAACATATGTTAACATTTTATTCGAACCAATACAATCTATGCACATATACAAAAGTTTCACATATATAGAACACATGTACATATATAGAAGTTGTGTATATATATAAGATTTACATATATAGAAGATATACTCATATAAGGAAGATACACATACGCGCATTTATTCACAACTTTTGTATATGTGTATCTTTCATATATGCATAGCTTCTGTATATGCACAACTTCCATATATGCACATATCTTTCATATAGAATCTATGACTTTCGTACAAGGAATTTTTTCATATATGCACACGTTTTTATTGTATATGCACAACTTCTGTATATATGCTTCTTATGTATATGTGCATATTTTTCATATATGTGTATATGAAGAAGTTACGCATATACAATAGACGTGCATGTACACAAATTTCAAATTTACAGAAGCTACGCACCTTTGAAAAGTATGTGTATATATGGAAGATATGTGCATATACAAAAGCTACGCATATAAAGTAACTACACATGTATGGAAACTGTACATATGTGGAAGATATGCACATATAGAAAAGGTACACATATAAGGAATATATGCATGTATGCATATGTGCACAACTTCTATATGTACACACATCTTCTATATATGCATATATTCTATATATGTGCATATCTTCTATATATCCACAACTTTTATACATGACTTCTATATATGCAAATATTCCATATATGTTAGACCGTACATAGCAGACTACCTTACTTTTGTTTCTTTGGTATGAATTAGATCTTGCGAGTGCCATTAAACATTGAGAGTATACCCAGCTAACTGAGTTATTGAACTATAGGGCTAATCCCAATGGAAGAATGAGTAATCCATACCCTTGCATTATGGATCACGGAAAGTATATCCCCATGCAAAATACATATGTCATGAATATAGAAAGACAAGTAAATTTGTTTTTGATAAGCACACAAATGATGAAGAATGGGTATTTTAGAAATTTCAACTCTAGATCACCTAATAATGCAGTACACTAAAGAAAAATACTAGATCTACTTCTACAATCAAACTTTGTAGAAGCTTAATCGATTATGAGCAAGATCAAATAGAACACATATAACAGATGAAGAGAAATCAATCACACATGAACATAGAAGAATACTCTGGGGAAAGCCTCAACTAAAAACCAAAACCTTGATCTCTATATTATCATACAAGTAGAAATATTTTTGGATACACAAAGCTTTAGCAGACAAGCTATCTAGCTCTTAGTACAATCCCTCTACTCTTCATAGACAATCAAAGGCTTCTCACAAACCTTCTCCTCTCCCATCCAAGCCTCCTATTTCCTTGCGCGGTTTCTCCTCAGGTCCAATGTTGCCACTTGTGTGAATTCACCTCTCACACTTCTCAATAAACTCAGAAGTAACTCCACGATCCTAAAGGAGATAATTCCTTCTGCATAGATGAGTTTCCTATATAGGAAAAATCCTCCAACTGATAGTACACTACACCTTCCTCCGATCTCAACTGGGTCTCTAACTCAGCTGACATACATGAGTTATTTATGATAGAATATTCAATTATCTAAAGTGCAGCAGTTACATGCGTGCATGCATTAACTAACTGAACTCACAATTAATTCGACGAACTGTTGGAACTAATCTAACTAGACTTAAATTAGATAACTGAGCTAAATAACTACAACTCAAAGTACAACTAATCGTGATCTCCTTTAATCAAGTGATAGCTTCCTCAATCAATATTGCATGTCTTCACATAGAATTCATGTTTGATTTCCTACAACTAATTAACTCAAGAGGAATTAATTAATTATTTTACAAACAACTACTAAGATCAAATTTGAATTTTTACTTCTCAATTTTAGTTCAGGGATTAACTAAAATAGGAAGGTATCACAAAATGCTATTTATAGCAATGGTAAATTTAGCACTTCCATATTTAGCTTTTCTTTTTGCTATTTTCAACACATATGGGATCAAGAGAATACAAACATGAGCCACATCAAGAAATAAATACAAGAAGACACCTCCCCTTATAACTATCTAGAGTTGCACACGTCATCCATGCACATATTCTCTTACATCTCTCATTTTAATAATTGAAATAAAAATTATATTTTTTTTTATTAAAAATAAACAGCATAAATAATAAATAAAATTAAACATGGACATGGGATAGACACACAAAGTTTTCATTGATCCCATGTGCTTCTCTAGAACACCATTTTAAATTGTTTTGCATAGATTTAAATCACAACTTCCAAACTTGGAGGCTTATCTTCTTAATGGTTGTCTGTGAATGATGATAAATCAACTGTATGCTAAACTTTATCACTGCCTATGTCAATGTAGTCATTTCTTGTGGAGGAGATAAACAATGAGCCTACTACATTATTACTCATGGGTTTGTAGGAATATTGCATGATTTGTGGGAAGGTATACCCCATACAGAAAAGCATGTTGTTGAGTGGTCCCTGAAGCGTAATGAGCAACCACGCTTATATTTTGTAAGTTAACCCACTACATACCACAAACAAACACATAAAGGTTGTTTCGACAATTGACTCAGGACCATCCTCCCAACTTAATCTTCATAACCCAATCAAGAGAAATGGATAAGACTACATGCACATTCCATTCTAAGTCATATTCTCCCTCTAAGACATGGAAAAAATGTTAATACCAATTTTTTCATCATAGGACTCCATAAAGGGCGATGGAACAATGAACCTACCACATACCTTTGCTGAAATTAGAATTGCTTGCCACCGTGTTGCTTCTATTCTAGCTTAGTCCTATTTGTTTTTTGGATTAGTCCTATTTTATTTTTAGCTTGGAGGTGCTTAATTGTATATTTGTCTCGAATAACTAAAAGAGTTGGCACTCGTAAATAGAAACAACATGAAACAAGATGTTCTTCTTCCATCAAATATGCTTGAGATGTGTTATTTTCTTCAATATGAGGGAGATCAGTTTGATTTCTTTGATGATTATGAATAATGTGTAGGCTTCCCAAAATACTTCAAATGTGTAGATTCCTTATTTCTTTGAGATGGAGGTGGCGTAATTGCGGTCTTTTTTTCTTCTTGCAAGATTTTTTCCTTTGAGATGATAGGGCCTTTGTGATGTGATAACGAGATCTCATTGATGTTATTACTCTTATATTAGATCATTATGTATCCTATTTCAATTTAGTGATCGTCAAGTTGCCTGTACTTGCCACCTTATCTCTGATTCTATTTTGAGAAATCTAGGGAAACTAAGATAGGTATGATTTCTCTTAACTTGAAAACTACTTGTGATGTTCTTTGTATTATTATGGTGTTCTTAACATCAAAAATCTATCAAAAAATGAATATGAATAGATAAAATGAACACCTAATATTCTGAAATGAAATTCCTATTTTGATTGTCTCACATGAAATTCTAGGTCATATAATTTTTCATAGTGATTTTGTACGAGGGATTAGATTTCTTCTCAAGATCATCTACCCTAAAATGAAAGGTAATGATGAATACACTCATCTCTTAAGGATCATTTGAGTGGGCTACTCATTGTTTCTGATATGGTTTGTGGTGGTTTATAGTCGATCATACATTGGAATTTCAAATGAAAATTTGACAACAGGTTCATATAGTCGACCGTGCCTCGAATTCAATAAATTCTGAGAAAGCTTATCCTTCTTCCGAATGAAGAAGATCCAACATTTTCTAGAGAAATCATCCATAAAAATTATGTAGTACTTATGTTTTAATGTGGAGGTTGTAGAAAAGGGTCCAGAAACACTAGAGTGGACTCACTCCAATATTGCATATGCTCTATTATCTCGACCATGGAAAGTGTTCCTCAATGTGTAACCTTTACAGACATCCTCTTGGTCAAGCGAGCCTTTAGAGAGATTGGTGGTAATTTTCTACACGATTTTTAAGGCAAAATGGTGTATATGACCCAATCATGAGTACGCACTCGCAAGTCAGAAACATTTATAACAAAAACATTGCAATTCGTAAAAATAAGGGATTATGAAGTTATTAGTAAAGCATAATAACCTAACTGATTGAAAACTGTGTTAAGTTATTATGCTTTCTTTGAAGGATAACTATATTCAGGCTCAAATTTGGCTATATATATATATATATATTATATATATATATATATATATATATATATATATAGCATAAAAGAATTTGACACTAATAAATTCACATAAAATGTAGAATAACAAAGATGAAAAATTCGAAATATTAATGAATCCATTATCAAATTTTCATTTGAAATTCAAAAATATGATCAAATATCAACCACCATAAACCATATTAGAAACAATGTGTAGCCCACACAAATGATCCCTAAGAGATGAGTGTATTTTTCATTACCTTTCCTATTACGGTGGAAAATCTTGAGAAGAGATCTAATCCCTCATACAAAATCATTATGCAAAATTATGACTTGGAATTTCATGTGAGATAATCATGATAGGTGATCTAACGACTAGTACAAAATATTAGTGCAAAATTATATTTTAGTTACTGAATCATGTCCATACGATTTTAAATGTACAGTATGTCATGTGAGACATCAAAATCTAGGCTCGCTTGAAATTCGTACAATGTTCTGTATAAGGGTAATGTGGGTAGTAGTTATTGTTTCTTTCATATTTTTTTTCACGTCTATGAGTAGCTTTCGTATATGTGTATCTTATGTATATGCACAACCCTCATATATATGATAATTGCACATATACAGAAATACACATATATGAAAGTTGCACATATGGAGATATGTGCATATATGGAAGCTATGCATATACAAAAGAGATGCACATATACATAAGAGAGGCATATACATAAGTTGCACATATATTGAAGATATGCACATATACAAAAGATGCACATATACAAACATTGTGCATATATGGAAGATATGTGCATTTATGAATGAGACACATATATAGAATATGTGTGTACATATGGAAGATATGCACATATATGGAATTTATGGATATATGTGCATACGTGTATCGTTCGTATATGTGAATATCTTTTTTATATGCGCAACTTCCATATATGTGCTTATATTCCCAATATGCACAGCTCCCATGTATGCACATATCTTTTGTAAATGCGCAACTTTTTGATATGCACATATAGAGAAGAAGTCCATATACAAAAAACATGTGAATACTTGCATATATGGAAGTCACATAACTTCTATATATGCACATCTTTATTATCACATATCTTCAGTATATGCATATGATACCACCCACCTCTGGGGTAATGTTAAGGTTCCGTTCAATCCTCTCCACTCTCTGGTCCAGGATGCCCATATGGTTATCATGTTAGTCTAAGATAGTCTATCCGAGTAAAAACTTAATATTCGAGTAAAGTCCTATAGTTTTCATGTATTGGTTGAATTTTCTAATTGTGTGTCCTATATCTATGATCGAATAATCCCATTCTATCATAATCTTAGTGTTTGAGAGAGTAGTTCTATGAGAGGATGCCTCTCCCTCAAATCAAGAGAGTTCTTCCTAAACATTGGCTTGTGTAATCTCCCAGAAGTGAGATGCAAATATAAAAACATACTTTCTAGAAATAATTTCACAGCAATAGATATCAAACATCCACATTACTTTTGGCAATCCATTTTTTATAATGTGATTTCAGATATTTAAATTGATATTGCCTATGAAAATTGACATGTAGTCTCATTAATTAATTATTTGTACTGCTATGTAACGAATTACTTCTTGTTGCAATGATAAAGACCTCTACCGTTATTATTAAAATTTATTTTTTTTGTTGAAACTGATTCAATACACCACATGGAAGGTTACATTAAATAAAATAGTTTCTCCATCTTTCACTATCATATATATAGAATAATCATGGTGTGTACTAATTTTCTTAGAAGATTTCCTCTAGAAAGTCTATGAAATTTTCGCAATGCATACAATATTTACATGAATTTTACTAATGTAAGTTATAATGTATCAAAGTTCAATGTATTTATTTATTTTTATAGATGTTAATTTAAAATATATATATATATACACACAATGTAAAACAAGTGTAGTTACAAGGCATAACTATCTGCACAACAAAAGTTGAATATGGAGACGGTGATAAAGAAAAAACACACAAATTGGTCAAAATACATTTCACCCGATTATTTTAAAATCCACAGAAGTTTATTTTAAAAATCAAAGAAGTAGTTTAAGTTATTGATAAAGTAGTTTTTTTTTATTGTAGTTAGATATACCATTTTAAGTAATTTATTTTTCAAATAAATTGTGATTTGTTTCTTATCTAAAAATACATTTTTGAATGCATAAGAGGATTCAACATTTACACATTAAACAACTTAAATCCCCTCAGCTAAATACATATAATATAATATTTTACTATATAGTATCTAACACTATACTAATAATATAATAATATATATATATATTATATATATATATATATATATATATATAGATATCTCAAATGGTTTCTCGTGGTTAATTTTTCTAGTACCTATATTAGTATAAGATATTTAATAAACTATGTATTATAGTGAAACAAAATGCAGTAGCAAAGATGGATAAGTGTATTATAGACATTATGATGGATAAGTGTATTGTAGAGATTATGGTGCTTTGATGATGTATCTATTAAATATTGTAGATCACACAAGTGGTCTAGTTTTGAGAGGTGTCATGGGGCTATGAATAGAAAGGATTTAACTATTTCCAAGACCATGCAATTTTTCCTAAAATTCGGCTAGGGGAAATATATTTAATTATGTCAATTAGTCATTTTTTAAAATATTTTGTAAGTCTAAACTGATGGAATGTGGATAATTAATTGAGATTACTTGGGATAAGATTGATTTACCTGTAGAAATGTGAAAGTTTCTAAGTTTATTGATTGGATCAAGTCAAATTAATCATGGCCATTCATTTTTGAATGACTGATTATAAATAGAATTGATGGCCACCTTTAGAGACACATTGAGTGGGTGATATCCAAGGAGACACAAGAAGGGTTTTAGCAAGAGTGATTGGGAGAAGAATTTCAAGGGTTTTTGTTATCACTATCTTTTGTAAGAGACTGAATTTTTCAAGTGAGGCCTTCAACTTCGCGAGGAGGCCACGTTGATCTTTCAAAGCCACTATGGGTCTTCTAGAGGCGGATGCGAGTTTTCCTTCCAATTTATATATATGGAGATAATATATAAATAGGATAATTGCAACTCTATTCATATATCAACATACAATAGCCACTCAAGAACAAAATGAAAATGTAATCATATTTATTAAGAAAAGTCTCATAATATACATATTAGTTGTAAATTAATCATGATGTTGGAGACTGTGAGCTCATTAAAATATATCGATAACCAACTTTAAATTCACCATTAAAAATTCCCATGACGGGACTTCTACTTGTGATCATAACCCAAATAATTAGTATAATTCATATATGCATAAATAAACCCCCAAAATAAGCCCGAACATAACAAATGCCAACAAGATGAATGAAACCATATTGACACGTAAGAGCGAAAATGTTTTAGAAGAACCTAGAAGGAGAAAGCTTAGGCAATATTTATGTAGAGTCAATTTGTAACATACATAAGGAATTGAATGTAAACTAACCTTTACAACACATTGGATTTAGTGAGGAGGAACCATACTAGTAAATTTAGTCCTAGGTGTATATGTTATTATATTAGCTAATATGGTATAAATATGTAGTCCTAATATTAGATATATGGCTAATCATATATCCTCTCTTATATCATTTATAACATATAATACTCCTTATATTATACTAATAGGATATTATATATTATATATATGCATAACATTATATATTACCTATATATTATATATTATACAATATATATAGCATATATATCTTAAGTATTATTGATATATAAGTATATTACTACTTTTATTATTATTAAAATATATATTAATATGGTCATTATGTATATATGATATATGAAATGAGACATGAAGACCTTTGAGATCCACCAATTTTTCATATAAGGAGATCACTATCTTATTTTAGCTCACTTGTAAGGGGAATAGTGACATTTGTTTGGGAGCGTAGATCTTTGACATCATGACTTATATAATACTTATGTTAAGATAATAAATAATGAAGACATCAAGAAGAAGGCTTCGACCTATGGTAAACACATCTTGCTCATGAAACCCATGATGCCAAGAATATTAATTCATTTGTTTCATCTCTTACATAATATTAAAATTACAAGTTAATGAAAACGGAACCTAGTAACATTTCCTTAAACACTCCTCTTAGCTAGGGAGGTATTCATTAAATTACACAAGGCTATTCTCAATGCTAAAGAGATTGCATAAGAAGAGTCGAACTAGTAATCCATATGTATAAAATGATTATAACCAACATTGAGATTTCATGAAAAGAGTCGGACTAGTAATCCATCTGTATAGCATCATTATAACCAACCTTTACACATAGCAAGGACTTGACTAAAAAATCTATCTCTCAATATATCATAGCACAATTTTGGAAGAACCAATGATTATAGACAACTTCAACATTGTCTCTTAAGGTACATACCCACCCGGGTGTTCACCGAGTATGACATTCTAGGACTATAATTATCTTGGTTTCCAAACTCTCAAATAATATGAGTCATCTTACCTACACTTATCTTCGATTCCCTACACATATTGAAAGAGCATTAGTGCGATATGATTACCCAATTTTCCATTATTTCTTCCCAAGTGAAGACAAAAATTTTGTGTTTACCTCTCCCTCTCAATTAGGGAGGATATGCCCATTCGAGTGCTAAGCATGCACGCTATCAATTTACTATTTTTTTCAATTATATGATAATACACCCTAAATATTTGAATAATTTTAAATAGAGGAGGAATGACCTGTTATAGAGTTTTATTAACCCAATCTTTCAGACTACGAAGTGAGTCTATCATCACGGGTTGCGACAATAGATATTCTAGTGATATTAATGATGTATCCATGAGATATATTTAAGTTATTATATATATATATATATAATATAATATATATATATATATATATGTTATGAAAAAAAATAACTAAGAAATTAGGTCGGCCAACTCCAATTTGTTAACATGAGAGTTTTAAAATTAATTGTTACATAATTAATTAAGTTGTTAAATAATCAATTAATTTGGTATAATAATTAATTAATTGTTTAATTAATTAATGATTAGATAATTAATTCCATAAGAAATGAAATAAGATTTTGAGAAATTAAAAATAAATTAAACCAAAATAACTAATAATGGTCTTAATAATAATTTAATTAATTTGTTTACTTAATTAATGAAGATGTTTAATTAATTAATTAATTAATTGTTTAATTAATTAATTAATTTGTTGCCCATGGGGCTTTGGATTAACGGTAAATGGGTGCGTTGTTAAAGCACTCCTTGCCATAGGTCACCAGTTCAAATCCCCCATGGGTACTTAGGTTAGTCTAAAAAACAAAATAAAAAAATTATTTGTTAAATTAATTAATTAATTAGTTTGTGTAGTTAATTAATTAAACCAATTAACTAATTAATTTGTGTAACTAATTAATTAGTTTGTTTAATAATTAATTAGTTTAGTTGGTTAACTAACTTGTTTAATTAATTCACTATGATTTCATATATAATTCCTATTGTTTATTTTCTAATTGTTTTAATATGAGACGGCTATATGCTTAATTTAAATACAAGTGTAAACATGTTATTGTAATTAATAAGTTTTGATTTTAATTTAGTTTAATGTTATCAAATAATTAGTTATGAGATAATCAATTATTTGATTTATATGTTTATTTATGTGTATGTTTTATTGTTTAAGGATGATGTTAGATAACGTTTCATTGGTGAATTGATTTATATTTAATTAATCCTTTAATGAGAGAGGAGGGATTAAATTATTAAAAATGATATGAGCTAATTATTCACTCTTTAATATATCAAGTAAGATCGAACTTGACACTCCTTCATATTTAATGGTAGGAGTTGTAGGGGGTTAGGTAGACTTGAAGCAAGCACCAAATTATGCATTCAAAATATTGGATAAATATTAATAGGTAATAAAATATTTATATTTGGTTATTTGCATGGGTGAAGGAAAGATATTCTTATTCCATTGATTGCATAGATTAAATCATTCGTTTCCATGCCATTTTCGAAAAACCTACATGCCTTAAAATCGTTAATTTGCTTACCATTTTTGACAAACTCACTTCTAAATTTTCTATTTAAATTGGCACACTTTATTCTCTCATTGTGATTTAGCATTCAGAAGCTTACCCCTATTATGATTCATCAAATTGATTAGCTTATCTACCATTACTCTCCTCTCGCTACATTATTTCTTCGACTATCGATCTAAAAATAGAAAAATACTTTCATATGATGTAATAAAAGGTAGACTCATAAACTAGAGCAAGGCCACATCTTTAAGGGCCACATCTTTAAGGGTGGAGGGAAACAAATTCACCTTTTATTCATCTAAGGTATAGTCATAGGTCACAGTCCTCATAGGCTAAAGAATGGAAGTGTGGGGGGATGGGGGGCTCATATTATCCATTCTTTGCCTCCCCATTGGTTTCTCAGATGAGAAAGAACTCATTCTTCTTGTTTTCAACCATGTTTTAGATAAGTGATATGGGCATTTCTTTCACTATTGGTTCTTCAAAAAATTTAGGTTACTCACATAGAGGATTTTCTAACTCTCCCATGGTAAAAAAGGGAATCTCACAATCACACAAGGAGAATGATGGTTGACTACTTTAATGGGTGGGTGTTTTTGGTATGAATTTCCCTTGATTATGCCTATTCTTATGAGGCATGAAATAACTATTTTTTTATTTTTTTTTATTTTGGGTTCCCCCACCCCCACCCACCATTTTTTTTAATTTCCAAGTCAATAGAATCGTGAAGAGTAAAAAGTAGAAAAGAAAGGAAAATTATAAGAAGAAAAAACACCTACTTGGACACCTTCACGATAATGGTGCCAAAAACAGTTGAGTCTCAATATCTCCACAAGAATGTTGAGACTCCCAAGACTACCAACTTAAATTATAAACTAGGGGTTCATACAAACTTAGCGTTTAACCATGGTCAACCATGATCAACCATGATCAACCATGTTTATCTTAGGGTTTATGATATTTATCTTAGGTTTTATATAAATTGTGTTTATAATACTTATCCATTTGCTTTAATATTATTCCCTTGGGTTTATAATATAAATCCCTTAATTTTACTAATATAAGGGTTCATATTCCTAGGGTGTAATATTATTCACATGGTTTATAAAACTAATCCTATGGTTTAGTATAAATTTCTTCTGTTTACAGTCATGGTCATCCTCGGTCAAAGATGGTCCAATGTCACATTATTCCAAACATTGTCTCAATCTGAATACAAACCATGGTCAACCATAGTCTAAATATTGTCTTAGTATCAAAATGATTGATGGTCAACCATGGTGAACCGCGTTTATTTTGTGGTTTATAATATTTATCCCTTGGGTTTATAATATATATTAACATTAATAATTTTAATAATAATATAATAATATGCATATACAACTGAGAAATGAAATCACACATGAAACTTTTACCTATAAAATCTTCCTAGTGAAGCTACTGATCCAAAATTCTACTTCCTTTTCTTCATTTTCTTTTGCTTGTCCTTTTCCTTCCCTTTCTTTCTTGATTACCTTTCTCCAAATCCAAGAGAATGTTAAAGTGATCCAAGACTTCTCTAAGTGTGCAAGAGTGTAAGAAATCCAATACCTAAACTGACCAAAATCTGAACCAAAAGTTGTATATTGTTTCTCTCATGCCCTTTTATCATTGAAGTCACCCTTTTCATCATTTTACTTCATTTCCATCTAATTTCCCTTGCATGTATATTTGTTTCCTTTCATCTTCCTTCTCTCCTATTTTCCTTTATTTCTCATAATTGAATGTCAATTATCGACTCTTTTTATTTTCCAATATTGTTGTTTAATTTCCATAGCCATTATTAAACCGCACGTGATGCCCACTACAATGTTTTCCCAACATTCAGCTTGGACTATGTGTATGATCACTATGGTATTATTTTGCCTTTAATATCCTTAATTATATTAAAATTTAACTCGAGGTTATTACAAACCCCTCCCTTTTAAGAGAAAATTGTCCTTGTTGTTCTATGACACCTATGGCCACCAAACTACTGAAAATAAAAACTATTGCCTCTGGAGCTTTATAACATAGCTTGATGTAGTATTTATAATAATCTCATCCTGAAAAGAAAAATAAACATATCCCTTATTAGTGTTGTATAGCATTACTTGATGCATGATATATATATATATATATATATATATATATATATATAGAGAGAGAGAGAGAGAGAGAGAGAGAGAGAGAGAGAATGCATTTTCTATAACCAAAAAATAATAAAGGATACAAATCCCACATTTCATCAACCATCTCCCATGTAGCTTCATCAGGCCCAAAGTGCTTCCACCACAATTTAACTTGCTCTATTTCTTGGTTTTAGAGCATGACTTATTTCCACTATAGGATGCATTGAGGCTCTCGATGGAACTCTCACTTTCACTACAATTTTCGTATAAACCAATCAATCACATGATGAACATCATGCACATATCCCTTAAGGGATTAAACATGGAAGAAATCATGGAATTTTAGTGCTGGTGGTAGTGCAAATCTATAGGTCACTCGTTGAATCCTCTCAAGGATCTCGAAAGGCCCACAGTACCGAGGTTCCAACATGGCACACTACCCAACAATTTAAGGTGTCAACCTTGTCACAAGTACAATTGTAGGTCATTTATTGAGAAACTTCTTCTCATCTAATTGAACCTTAGGTGAACCATAAATGTAAAGGAATAAAATCGATAGTAATAGACACATGTCACATTAAAATCAATAATGAATTATGAATTTCAATAAGTATCATTTTCTGAATGAAACCTATCAAATCAAAATCAATTAAAAAATATGAATGTTAATAAGTTGCATGTTCGGGCTATGCGTGGCATGATAATTTCTAGATATTGTTGAGTACATATAGACCTTAGTTGTTTATATAAATGTATGTGAGTTGGCTTGTTAATGGTTTGATTGAGATTTAGATGTATCATGGTTAGGCTTAGGTTGTGCTCAAATGGATCATTAGTCATTTTCTATACATATTGAAATTTATACAAAACAAAAATTAATGCTAGGAACACGACACCTTAGTCTTTTATTTGAAAAAGGAGGTAATTTGTTTTTTATTTACATCAATGGTTGTGTTGACATGTTGTAAATTCTATTTAAATATATTTTAAAAATTTACTTTGTTTCTTGGTATA
>APFE031727654.1:0-16824 GCA_000404065.3 Pinus taeda | reverse complement strand
AAGCTTGCAAGAGAAGGAAGGAAGCGAGCAAGAATTGAGAAAAGAATGAAAAATTTATTCTACAATATTAGTTTTAGAATAAATACATAAAAGCAACTAAGTTAAGCTTAGTTGTACATGCAATAACTAAAGCTAACTAAAGCTAAGTGTGCTTTATCTTATGTTAATGTGTACATGTGCCACATGCAAGCAATAAGTTAAATGGAGCTAATCTAGGTGCATGTACACCAACACAGCTAGTTAAATAATGAGAAGGGGCATCTTTTTTGGGAGTTGTTTATAATGCTACTTTTTGGAGATTCCGGAATCTGGCGGAAGACTTTTTGGCCTATGAGGGTGTGGAGGGAAGCAGTAGATGAAAGGTAGATTACTGATTGAATGTCAAGTGAGGGTGCAGAAGCGCTGGGAGGACTCATGTGAAAGGAATGCCATTTGCTGACTCAATATTACGTTTTATCGCCATTACCTCGACTTTTATTCAACGAGCAGGTTCTATCCAATTAAATAATGAGAAGGGGCATCTTTTTTGGCCTATCGAGGGTGTGGAGGGAAGCAGTAGATGAAAGGTAGATTACTGATCGAATATCAAGAGAGGGTGCAAAAGCGGCGGGAGGACTCATGTGAAAGGGCCACCATTTGGTCACTCAATACTACGTTTTGTCGCCATTATCTCCACTTTTATTCAACGAGCAGGTTTTATCCAATTAAATAAATAAAATAAATTAAATAATGATAAGGGGCATCTTTTTTGGGAGTTGTGTATAATGGGACTTTTTGGAGATTCTGGTGACGGAATCTGGCAGAAGAAATTGAGGTTAAATCTTGATTTGTTGCAGTTAAAATAGTTTTTGAATTGCATATTTGGATTCAACACCCTGAAAAAACCTGCGACGCTTTGATTGTGCAAAAACTGGCTGCTCTTTTTTGGCATAATCTAGGGTGTGGAGGGAAGCAGTAAATGAAAGGTATATTACTCATCGAATATCAAGAGAGGGTGCAGAAGCTGCGGGAGGACTCATGTGAAAGGGCCGCCATTTGCTGACTCAATATTACGTTTTGTCGCCATTATCTCCACTTTTATTCAACAAACAGGTTTTATCCAATTAAATAATGAGAAGAGGTATCTTTTTTGGCCTATCGAGGGTGTGGAGGGAAGCAGTGGATGAAAGGTAGAGTATTGATCGAATGTCAAGAGAGGGTGCAAAAGCGGCAGGAGGACTCATGTGAAAGGGCCGCCATTTGCTCACTCAATATTACGTTTTGTGGCCATGATCTCGACTTTTATTCAACGAGCACGTTTTATCCAATTAAATAATGAGAAGGGGCATATTTTCTTGGCCTATCGAGGGTGTGGATGGAAGAAGTAGATGAAAGGTGGATTACTAATCAAATGTCAAGAGAGGGTGCCATTTGCTGACTCACTAAATGGTAGTTGCTCACTAAATGTGTTTGCATGTTGATTATAAAATTATGTTGTGAATATATTCGTAATGTATTTGAGGACATCATGGTACCATGGCAACATCTTTATGAATTTTATTTGTATTTTTTCACATTTTTATTGTCAAACAAAAATAACACATTAAGATTTATTTCAAATAGAATGTGGTTTTTATTATTTTACTAAGGGAAGTACATTTTATAATTTCATAGTGTACTCAGTGTTGTGTTTTATATTTTAGTGAATTTACATAATAATAGTAGTAAAAAATAAATAATAACTTATAAATTTAGGTAAATTGTAAATTTAAAAACATTTTAAAAAATCAAATTTCATCATATTTTTGCTTCACAATGAATGGTTATTTGTAATTGGAATTTGAATTCAGAGACGTGTTTCCGATGTGAATTCAAAAATCAAATGGTGCTGTGAAAATAAAATTCCACACTTGTTTGAGGTGATTTTTTTGGCAAAATTATACACATGTATGTTGATTTTTGTACATCATAGTCAAAGTGATTTTGAAATTCTAGTTTTTCTATTGTTGGTTCAATTGGAAAATTATGTTGCTAATGATGACACCCAAAGAAAAATTGTGGAAATTTGCCAAGCCGAAAAAGACAAAATGTATCACATGAAAATGGAGGGCAAGAAATATGCATGAGTATTAGTATATTTAACGCAAGCCTTGGAACCAGTTCCATTCTAGATCTTGAATTCAAATATTTGTTGTTTCCATCAAGCCATCCACTGCACATTCTACGTATGGAACCAGACACTTTTCATGTCGGTGCACATTCTATGTATGTAACCACACACTTTTCATTTGGCCAATTTTGAGATAATAGTGCGTGCTATGGATTCATCATAAATGAAGCTATTCGACTAAAAATTAGATTACAACACTGCAATGCCTAAATTCATTTTGTAAATGCCTTTATTGTGCAAGACTATGAGTGGTAGTTAAGTTAAGTGAGAGATATTTTTATAATGTCAACATCATTAAAATAATTTTGATTAAATTTTATTAAGAGATCTTAGTTTTAGGTATTTGTTCAGTAAATAAATTAATAAATCAAATTCAAAAACATTTGTGAGATGATAAATTTATTTACTTTAATAATAGTAATAAAAAAGTTAACAACAACCATCATAAAAAATAGTAGCCAACTATATTTATACACACTACCCATGCCCATTAAATAACCATCCTCAATAGTAATTAACCACTAAATTAAGTGAAAATAAAAATATATATAGATTCAACTCATTTTCTTATAAATAATTTTGTTTAAATAATAATGTTAATATAACTAAAATTGAGAGATAGCAGCGAGTCATGATTATTCACATTAAGGATGCTTAACAAGAGATGACCATCCTCTCTTAGTTGACCATTAAATTTGGCAAAAAAAAAAAATATAAAAACTCATTTTATGATAAATATAAATATATTCTCGAAATTTATGCAAAAGCAGTGGTGAAAATCTACTTCCACCAAAATTAACCGAATAAGTAACACATGATAAGGATGAGTTTTCATGTGGATAAAGCTTTCACAACTGGATGTTTGAAAGATGCATGTAATCTATTTCACTGTCACATTGGGCATATCTCTTTACTACATGGATTACTCTTCCATCCAAAGATAGAATATTGAACCAAATTTTAATGTGAAGATAAATTAGTTGAGGTTATAGGATTAGGTTGTAAAATACAATATTTTGAAAAAAAAAATTCTATTGTAGAGTAAAAATCAATAATGGGAGTACATCTGCCATCATTACAAAATAAGAGGTGAACTAATAGTGTTTTAGATAAATCAATTTAAATATTCTTTTAAAATAATAAATTTCAGTTGATGAGTAAGTTTCAATTTTTTTTGGTCAAAAGGAAACTAATATGTAGTCAATGCAAAATTGAACACTATATATATATATCCTACCTGAGGCAAGTATAATAATTGCATAAATACTAAATTAGAAATATTTCATCATTTATAACAAAAAATTATGCCTCTACACCTATTCAAAATGTTTAATTTCCACGATCTTGGGTCTAGGTTAGAATCTTCCACGCTACCATACCAAGAATCTCAACAATAACTACTTTGCACAAAAGAAAATATAAAGCAGTAAATCACATATGCACATGTAATGTACAAAGCAATCTTCATTATATTAAGCCAAATCTAAATAATAAAATAGTCTATGGTATACAAGATATAATGATAATATTCATTGCAACTTCTTTGTCGTATCTTGTCCCGTCGATCCTTCATACCTGTACTGCTCACTAGCTTCCCCTTAGTCTTTCAAAATACAACACATCGAGACTCTAGGAGGGATGACACCTAACAATGCTACAAGTCACTTCTGTTACATGTACATAGGCTGATCCAATCTTCTCTCTAGGTTGGCCAATACCTAAGCTCCAAACTTCCATGCTAGTAGTCACCTTTGTCCATTAAGGTACCGCACTTCGGCACCAATATTCACCCAAAATTTAACTCCTCTTTGTCACTTCAAGATAGCTCGTTAGGTTCTACTTTGGGCTATCAACACACTTCCCTCCACCAAATGAATGATACCTAATACTTCACTGCAAGTTCTTATTCTAGGATGGAGTTTTGGCCACCATGAAAAGTCCTCCAAATGGCACCCATAGGCTGTAAGGTAAATTGATCCAAATATGACCAAAAATCAAGGATCCAACACACATCAAATTTGTTGTCTAAAGTCTGCAATATTTTTGTTGTGACTTTGATTCGTTGAGGCATCTTGGACTAGTGCAACAACCTCTAAACAATCACCCAAATAGCGCTCCTTGGATGTGGCCTACCCTTGGAGAGGTGTTGATGCCCTTGGCTGTTGTTCTAGGCATAGAAAATCCTCAATACACCCTATGTTGCCCTTAAATAGTGAGTTAAGCCCTACAACCTACCCACCACAGCTTGTCCTTCCCTCCCAAAGCCTATCCACCCAAGAAACACCCAAACAACCCTGAAACAACCTTCCTCTACCTCGGCCCTCTGGGGAGGTGCCTAGGCATCCCTTCAAGCAACTTGGCCCTATAAATAGGCCCTCAAACAAACTTATTTGGCACAACTTGTTGAGTTCTCCTTTGCTACGGCTAAGACAGAGATATTCCTCATCTCCAACGAGTTTATCTTCAAGTGTGTGCTGCACTTTCGGATAAGGAAATGAATCCTCCATCACCTGATATTTATACACCAATAGAATGGATCCTGCAACAACATAATAGGGTTTCTTTTTAACACCAAGCCGACCTAGAAATACATGTGCAAAACCCAATTATAAACTTCAAAAATTTGTATCTCCATTTCTACAACTCGAAATGAGATGATTATCATGGTGTTAGATTCGTCTCGCTAAGACCTATCATCCTCATCCATTACATGTCAAAATTTTATCACGGTTTTGGCTAAAATCCTGATCGGTGAAAAATCCCTACCTTCGGTTTTTTTGTAATTTAATTGGTATTAAATTACTTACATGAATGATCAATGAGGACTAGTAAACTGATGAAAAGTATGTGCATTTTTTGTGCCAGGAGTCCTTATTACATAAATAATTCCTAAATTAAATTGAGATACTGAAATGCACATGTTTTGTTTAACAACTATGAAAGTAAATATGAAATCAAAACTATTTCTCTTTCTTAAAATAAAGATCACACTCTTATTGAAATAAACATCACACTTGCTTCACTCTTTCTTGAAATGAAATCACACACAGACTTGCTTGAAAGAAAATATCATGCTTTCTTAACTCTTGCTTGAAATGAAATCATACAAACATTTTCTTGAAAGAAAACTTGATAAATTGAATTATTATTCACACAATTGTAACTCAAAACAATATTACAAATCTATATCAATCCAAACTCTTTTATACTACTTTCATGTGCATAATAGATCTCGACTTCACTCATTCATGCTACAACAAAATGACTAAACAAACTATACTCTGTTATCATCACAGCGATCATTGTTAACAATCAAACTATTAGTGAAATAAATGAATTAAACACAATATAGACTACAGAATTGAAATGTTAGTTTGAAAACAGTAAAACCTTACAACTCCAGGGGTCCCTCCCATGAGAAATAGGTGACAACATGACTGCGTCACAAGATTATATATGCATGGATTTCAAAAAAAAAGGATGAGATGAAACGGAGTTTTTAATTGCAAAAACATAGTTTAAAAACAATATCCAAGTTTTTCACTGGTATGCTGAGAAGCATATTTATAATCTCTTATGAATAACTATTTAAGAGTATTACGAACATACCCTACTCGAAAATGACTAAAATTAGTACAAGGAGATAACTTAACATTATTTCCTCATGATTTTCTATCAACAAAGAAAATCATGAGGATGAATATATGCACTCATTAATTCCTCGCTCGCCTGGTTCGCCTTCCTTGGTGGTTGACTTTCGCTTTGATTGAGTTGTTGTGGTGCTTTCCTTATCGATATAAGTTATAGATATTGGTACAAAGCATTGTGCCAAATATTTTTCACCTGACCATATGTCTTGTTCCTCAACTAGAGTTTCGAAACATGTCAAACCTTTGATTTTGCTACAGAATCTGTCACTAGCTACCGAATTGCTGCAATTCAGTAGCTCATGCAAATATTAAGTTAAATAATAAAAAAAATGACACTTATGAAATGGAATATGATTAGGAACCTACTATTCCATAGACCTTTTAAATTGATGCCCAATTTAGAGTTATGATAGTAAAAACGAAGAAGGATGGAATGTAGGAAAGTGCTAAAAAAAACAATTTTGGGGTTCAATATTCCCCCACACAGAAGACATTGCATGTCCTCATGAAAAATTTCAAAATTTGTAATATCTCTCTGTCACTGAGCATCTTCAAAATCCTGGGCAAGGACATCTAAGTTAGTCCATTTCTTATTTTTCTCATACCATAAACCAAGATGTAATAGGATGTTGTCATTTTGAGTTCTCATGGATTTCATTTTGTGCTTTTACTATTTTATTTTCCTACTTCAAATGTCTATTTACTACCTCCAATCCATATATTTCCTTTTTGAGAGTTTTTACGATTTGGGGTTCTTCTAAATGATCAAAATGAATAATTTCTTCTTGGTTTGAGGATGATTCAAGAGTCTTTTCTATAGCTCTTTATTCCAGGGCATATATGTAGTCGTATATTGTTTGCTAGACAAAATCAATTTATGGAGTTCTCCTAGATGGAGTCGAAACTGGTGATGGAACTCTTGGTTCTTCTTCCTCTTATAAATTGACGAATTCTGGAGATTCCTGAGACTATGCATGTAGTGGTTTATTAAGCCTTTCACTTCTTCTTACAATTGATGGTGTTTTTTTAGTAGTTTGGGGATGATTTTTAACATCTTCTTTCTTTGTTTCTTCTTTTGATGAACTTTTCCTTTTATTGTTGGCTATCTTTCTTCTAAAATTATTTTTCTTAAGAGTTTCTAACACATTTATAACAAGGATTTCATCATCAGAGTACTCATCTTGCTGTGTTTCTTCTAAAGGTGAGCTCTCTTTAGCATTTGAGGGAAATTTTATCCTACTCTTCGTGGTCTTATCACTATGCCCTTCTGGTTCAGCTTCTTTGAAATTATTTCTAATAAGAAAATCCTCCTAATTATCTTCTTTTCTTTTCAGATGGGCTTCAATTATAATTTTCACTAATCCATGATGATATAGGGCATTATTTATGGACTGTATCTTCCTCTGAATATTTCTAGCCATTTTTCTCAAACTATTAAGAAGGAAGTAAGGTAGGTTGATTTCATTACCATTAAGAAAAATCATCATTAGGTGACCATCGTAAAAGAACATGTTCCCAAACCTACCCTCACAAGTTATGAAATTTTGAATAATTAACAAAAAATTTCTCCATTTATTCTTTAAGGTTGTGACTGGAATTCCCTTCTTAAAGACAAAGATATCCATAGCTCGGTTTTTAAGGAATATTTCTGAGTCCTCTTCTTTTGATCGTTTGGTTTTTGAACCGACTTTCCCCAATTCTTGGTATTCTGGAAGCTTATGCTACAAATGACTCTGTCAAAACTAATTTCACATCCCTAATTTCTACTTTTATGCCATCGTATGCTTAAGGAAAGGATTTTGTCACTTCTTTCTCATCCCCATCAAAATTTTCCACAAATTATAGCCATTGTGCTTGCTACACCTACTATTTCACCTAGGGGAATCCCTCAAGGAATGTGGCCCCATTTGGCTCTGAGTGCACAATGGCTCCCATGTTGGAGAAGCCTTAGCCCCTAATTTCTCTTTTGACAGGGTTATGGAAGAAATTTAGTTATGGAATGGGTCAAAGAGATAAAATTTAGGTAAAGGGCCGTTTTGGCAATGAAAGAGGGCTAAGTGAAATGGATATGACACAAGAACTATGCATGAAGTGGAATGATACATGGAGAGAAGGGAGTGAATTTAAATGATAGAAAGGTCTCATATTAGAGTTATATCTTTGATAATACATTTTCACTAAGATCAAATTGATGTGAGTAATGAGAGTAATAACTATTCAGAATGGCGGTGGCAACGGTCATTCATATTTTTATTTCATAATTCAATGTTTTTACCTTTATTATCTAATTAATATTTACATACCTCATATCTCTGCCTTACTGATTTTTTATTTTTATTTTTGTAGGTTTTACTCTACTACTCTACCTGTAATCTTCACTGGATTTCATTTAGCCAAGTCGTAATCTGCCAAGTCAGCTACAAAATTCTATCAGAACTACAAATTATTGACAATTTTGTAGCTGTATTTTTTTTTTTCAAAAGAGAAAAGAGGAATAAAAAGAAAATGGGACTAAAATAGGGAAAAGAAAATCTAAGCTACCAAGAAATCTTGGCTTTCAACCTGGATTTTCTGTATAAATAGGCCAACAATGTTGGTTTTCATGTTTATATATATATATATTTTGAAAAATAAAGTAGAAGGCTAAGTTGGCGAGCAAGAAGAGTCTTCCTTGACCAACTTCAAGTGAAGATTATCTTGTAGTTTTCTGATGAACTTTTCCCTTATTTATGGTTTATGATATATTTGTAATCTATGACAATTTACAAGGAAGGTCACTTTCTCTTCATCAATGGTTCTAATTTTGACTGCTCCATTATCAAAGACAATTTCAATCTCATCAGGACCAAGCCAATCAGTTTGAAATTTTCCTCGAAAATCTTTAACTTTTGAATAAAAAAGAAATGCCCAATCACTAGGCTAAAATTTTATTTCTTTTATAAGCTTATCATGCCACCTAGATCTTTTTTTTTGGACTATATTGGTTCTATGAATAGCATCCTGTCATATCTCATCAAGTTCATTCAATTGCTCCATTCTTTGTTTTTGGGCTTCTGATATATCAAGACCCAACTTGGCTATTGTTATAAAATTATTTATTTGGAACTCAATAGGAAACAAGACTTGCTTCCCATAAACAAGTTCATAAGGAGTGTTTCCTATTGTATTTCTCTATGTGGTACGATATGCCCATAAAGCTTTTCTAAGCTTTTCTGCCCAATCCCTTCTATGTAGATGCACGATCTTGGTAAGAATTGCTTCAATTACTTTATTGGTAGATTGAACTTGTCCATTGGCTTGTGGATGATATGGATTTGACTTCCTATGTTTCATTTTATAATCCTCCATTATATTTTGTACAAACTTCGATGTAAATTGAGTGCCTTGATCTCTCACAATTTCCCTTGGGACACCAAAACGAGTGAAAATATCCTAAAAAAGAATTGAAACTACAACATTTTCATTCACAAAATAAAGTGCTTTAGCTTCTACCTGTTTTATGACATAATTTGTACAAACAAGAATGTACCTTTTTTGTCTTGACAATGGATTAATTGGACAAACAAAACCCAAAGCCCATTTATTAAAAGGTTCAATAAGTACCTGAGGTTGTAGAGGAATTTCATCCAAAGGAATAGGTTTCCCCATTGTTTGAAAATTTTCACATCTCTTAAAATATTTCTTGGCATCCTTAAAAAGAGAAGGCCAATAATATCCTAAGAGAATGACTTTATAGGCAGTTTTTTTATCAAAGAAATGTCCTCCACATAGTTCAGCATGACAAACCTTTAATATCTCTGGTACTTCATCCTCTCTAACACATATTTGAATGATTATGTCATGTCCTATCTTGTACAATTATTTATCTACCCATGAATAAGATGCACTAGTTTGGATAACCTTCCTTTTCTCTCAAGGAGACAAGTATGATGGTAACTTCCCTGTAGCCATATAATTAGCAATATCTACAAACCAAGGATATTTAATAGATACTGCAAAAAGATATTCATCGGGAAAATTATCTTCTACAAAAAAATCATTATCATCATTTTGGATTCTAGATAGAAAATCAACCATTGGTTTTGTTTTCCAGGTCTATCCAAAATAGTAATATTAAATTCTTGTAATAAAAATAACCATACTGTAAGTATGCCATTAGTAATTGATTTATTCATTAAATATCTAATTTCATAGTGATCTATGTGAATGAAGGTTTCATATAGAGTTATATAATATACGAATTTATTGATGGCATGCATAATGGCTAAAAATTTATTTTCTGTTACAGTGTAATTTAACTCTGCAGGAGTCAATGTTTTTTTTTCTTGTATAGTAAATAGAATAAGGAGTTAAATATTTTTGTCCTAATAGAACTCCTAAAGTTGTATCTGAGGAATCAATTGAAATGTGAAAAGGTAGCTTCCAATTTGGTCCTCTTAAAATGGGTGCTTCAGAAATATTTTCTTTCAATGTTTCAAAATATTTTTGGTAGTCAGAATTCGAGATGAATTCACAATATTTTGTAAGAAATTTGAAAAGTGGAGAGACTATCTTTGTAAACTTTTCTATAAGTCTTCTATAATAACCAGTAAAACCAAGAAAAATTCTAACATCTTTTGACAAATTGGAACTGATAATTTAGAAATGACATCTACCTTAGATGCATCCACTTTAATTCCATTTCTTGAAATATGGTGTCCTAAAATAATTCCCTCGGTGAACATCATAAAAAAAAATCATGGCTTAATGAAAGATTTTCTTCTTTACATCTAATGAGAACTTTTTCCAAATTTTTAAGAGCTTCTTCCAAAGAGTTTCCATAGACAGTAAAATCTTCCATGTAAACTTGCAAACAATCATGAATTAGATAAGAAAAAATGCCTAAAACTACCCTTTGGAATGTTGCAGGTGCATTACATAACCCAAAAGGAAGTACTTGGTAAGCATAGGTTCCCCATGGACAGGTAATTTGTTTTTATCTTGATCTTCTGGAGCTAGTTGGGTATGGTTGTATCCATTAAAACCATCCAAGAATGAAAAATACTTTTTCCTTGCCAATGTATCCAGGTCTAATATATATAAAAAAAAAGTGGAAAATCATCTTTTAAAGTAGCCTAATTCAATTCTATAATCAATGCCTACTCTCCATTTTCCATTATTTTTCGGGGAAATTACAAATGGTGAAACCCACTAACAGTCTGATATTGGATAAATGAAATTCAAATTTTGACAACTTTTGTAATTCCTCTTTAACAATGTCCCTTAGATTTGGATTCATTATTCTTTGAGGTCGTCATATTCATCTGGAATTTTCTTCAATATATATATATGTATATATATGATGGATACAAATGTTAGGATCAATTCCTTTCATACCAGTGTATTCCCATGCATAAGAAGAGGAATGTTCTTGCAACATATTTATTAATTATTTCTTTTGAGGTTCTTCTAGATTATCATTAATATTTAAAGTTTTCCCTACAAACATTTCTATTAACGAATTTCTAAAATTTCTCCATAGAATCTAAAGTCATTTGATGAGATGATAGATATTCAATATTACATTTTTCTTGAAAACATTTATTTTTTTCACAATATGAGGAATATTCACTATTTTCCATTAAATTCAAAATTTGTTCTTCTTCGCCTATTTGTGAAGTAACAAAAATTGTTCGTATATCAAAGTTTTCATTATCATATTCTATCCATGCTTCACTTTCTACTTCTATAATTGTTTTTGTATGAGAATATAATGTGAATTTAGTTTTCAAACTTCTATAAGAGATAAAAATATCACCATATCTACAACTTATAACAGCATCATCTATAGCTAAGCATGATCTTCCTAGAATCAATGGGTGTCTTCCTAGATTATTCTTGGGTGTCAAGATCATAAAGTCAACATGGTATTCCCAAGAATCTAAGGAGACAAATACATCTTCTAACCATTAGGGGATTTTCGACGTCTAAAATGGGCCTCCTATGAAAATTAGAAACTAATAGTGGAAATAATAAAATAAGATTAGATGACATCATCAAGTTTTAGAGGGAAAAAAGAAAAAACTATTTTTCAACTCATATTTTCAACTTATCTCCCTATGGGTTTACTCAAATTTCAAGAGGAACACTCATTGGATGCATAATTTGATTCCTCATCAAAGGAGTCCCCATGTTGCATACTTTTGATGGATCCTGCTACACGAAAATTGAGAAATACATGAAAAACGTGATTGCAATCACGTTTTTCCATGTATTTATCATTTTTCATGTAGCAGAGTCCATCGAAAGTTTGAAACATAGGTGCTCTTTGGATGAGGAATTAAAATTCTCATCTAACAAGTACTCTCGCTCAAAATTTGAGTAAAACCTTAGGGAGATAAGTTGAAAATACAAGTTGGAAAAATAGTTTTATTATTTTTTAATCTTTCTACTTTTCCACTCCAAAAATGGTGAATCATCCCCCATGGTTGACATCATCATATTGAATCTTATTGGTTCTTATAGATTTTATTTTGGTCATACATTTTTCTTAGGAGGACCATTTTATACCTCAAAAGTCCCCTAGTGACACCATCAAGTTTGATAACAAATCTATCTGTTAATTGCAATTATGTAGGTGTATATTGAAGATCAAGAAGTTTCAATTGATTCATAGTTTGTTTACTCATGACATTTATAAATGCTTCTAAATAAATCAATGTATTTGGAATCTCAACACCATTAATGTGCGTTTTCACAACAAGATTTCTTGGATCTAGATATTTTTGAATTGTTGTTTTTCCCATCATGATATCTACAATTTTTGCAGCTAACTAGATTCTTTTAACCTATTTCCTTTTTCTTCCTAGTTTTTTAATACTTAACTCCCTATTTATCTTTGAAAATATTTGTATTTCTTTAATAACTTGTAACAAAGGAATTTTTATACAAACATTCTTTAGTTCATCAATCATATCCTAATCAAGCAACACAATATGTTTTGCTACCCCTTTGTCAATTTTCAATCTTTCAAAGAAAAGTGTATTTTGAATAGAAACTGAAGGTTGTTCTATAATGGGAGTTCATTTTATTGAAGTGTCATCAGAATGTCCAATGATGGTTTGTTTTTGAGAATTTTCAGCTTCTTTTCCAATACTCTACTAGAAATAAGTTGGACATTGTTTAGATCAGACTAATGGAGTTATCATGTAAGTTTGGAAATTTTGTCCATCCATGTTGTAAACAGGCTGTCAATTTTTATTATTTGGATTTGGAAGTGGCTGAGCAGGCAATTGATTTTTCTTTCGTGGAAATGGTAGTGAAATTTGTGGGTTTGAATTTTGAGGTTGAGAGGATTGAATAAGCTAAGGAAAAAATTGTGGTGGAAAAACACGGTAAGGTTGTTGAAATTGAGGATATTGAGGGTACTTTCCATAAGGATTTTTCCATCCTTGTGCCCAAGGTTGAGGCCAAGGTTTCCAATCCATGGGCGCAGTCCAATTACTATGTGATGGTTATGCATATGTTTGAGTGTTGAAACCTTGGGCCATATTCGATTGTGGATTTTTCCATGGTCTCTTAGCAATAAAACAAAGATGTTCTACTTGATTTGGCACTACTTCCTCTTGACAGACAACTTTAAGATATGGTATTGAAGGACATTTCTGTGTATCATGATCTTTTGCACATATAACGCAAGTTTTCACACTTTTTAAGTCAAGAGGGAATTCTCTCAAGGCATGCTTCTTTCTACATTTTGGACGAAAGATAGATAATGTAGTATTTTGAACCTTTTGCTTGTTTTGTAATTTAAGGATGTTTATTTTTTCACTAAGACTCCCCAAAATATCTGTTATAAATTTGTCGAGCAAATTGCCTATTTCAGCCCTAGTTACAGTCCCAATTGTAGATTTATTAATACTAGACATAATAGGGTCTCTTGGAGTTTTCCCAATTCTTGACTTTCCTCTTGAAATGTGTATGCATAACTCGTAAATATCTCCAAATGATAACTGAGAAATATGTCCTTTACCCATCAAATTGAAAATATCTATCCTCCCATCCCTGATAGATTTCAGTAAGAGAGCTTTTAAGGTTTCTTCATATAGATTATGCATTTTAGCCCTTTTTACATTAATAAGCAAAATTTTTTCAATAAAATGTTCAAGATTTTCATCTTCTTTTTGTATCATTTAAAAGGCTTCATATTCAAGGTTATGGGGCATACAATAATCCTTATATTTTTCTAAGAATTTATTTTTCATTTGTTCCCGTGTTCTTATAAAATGTACTCCTAAGCCTATAAACCAGTTTAATGTGGCATCCTTAAGAGTGGCTCGAAATAATTTCAACTTTTGAGTATCAATCAAGAAGGCACTACGAGGTCATGATGGGGTGAGTGATAATTTTGGATTCAAACTGCTACCTCTACTTACAAATATACCTCTAGTATCTCTTTCCATATGCATATCATTTTTATTTTTTATTTTTTTAATGAAAAGAAAAAGAAAAGGACTCCTATATACACTTCCCCTAAAATGGCTCCAAAATGTTTGGTAATTTAATTGGTGTCAAATTACTTACATGAATTATCAACCAAGGCTACTAAACTGATGAAATAAATGTAAAATATTTGTGCCAGGAGTCCTTATTACTTAAACAAATCCTAAATTAAATTGAGATAATGAAATGCACATGTTTTCTTTAACAACCATGAAATTAAATATGAAATCAAAGCTATTTATCTTTCTTAAAAGAAATATCACACTCTTATTGAAATAAACATCTTACTTGCTTGACTCTTGCTTGAAATGAAATCACACACACACTTGCTTGAAAGAAAATACCACACTTGCTTGACTATTGCTTGAAATAAAATCACACACACACATTTTCTTGAAACAAAATATCACACTTGCTTGGCTCTTTCTTGAAATGAAATAACACACACACATTTGCCTGAAAGAAAATTTGATAATGAAACCTGATGTAAATTAATTTGATAGAAAGAGAAATTAACTCTATACTTAAATTGAAATTTTATTCACAGAATTGTAACTCAAAACCATACTGCAAAACTATATCAATCCACACTCTGTTATAGTACTTTCATGGGTGTAAGAGATCTTGACTTTACTCATTCGTCCTACAACAAAATCACTAAACAAATTGTACTTTGTTATCAACTCTGCGATTACTGTTAACAATCAAACTATTAGTGAAATAAATGAATTGAACGCAATATAGAATGTAGAATTGAAATGTTAGTTTGAAAATAGTAAAACCTTACAACTCCACGGGGGCCTCTCGTGAGAAGTAGGTAACAATGTGACTCCTTCACAAGATTATATATGCAAGGATAAATCACAGAGCAAAAGGATGAAATGAAACAATGTTTTTAATTGCAAAAATAGAGTTTAAAAACAATATTCAAGTTTGTCACTATGATGCTAAGAGGCAAATTTATAATCTCTTATGAATAATTGTTTCTGGGTATTAAGACCCTACCCTACTTGGCAATGACTAAAATTAACACAAAGAGATAGCATAATGTGCTTTCCTTGTGATTTCCTATCAGTGAAGCAAATCATGAGGTTGAGTATCTGCATTCATTAATTCCTCGCTCGCTTGGTTCACCTTCCTCGGTGGTTGATTTTTGCTTTGACTGTGATGCTACGATGCTTTCCTTATCGATCTACACTATGAATATAGATACAAATAATTGTTCCAGCTATTTTTCGCCTGGCCATATGTCCTGTTCCTCGGCAGGAGTTTCAAAACCTGACAAACCCTTGACTTTTCTATGGAATCAGTAACTAGCTTTCGAATTGGTAAAATTCAGTAGCTCAAGAAAATATTAAGTTAAATAGTAAAGAAAAATGACACTTATGAAATACAAGATGATTAGATACATTTTATGTCATAGACCCTATAAACTCATGCTGAATTTAGAGTTACGAGAGTCAAAAAGAAGGAGGATGGAATGTAGGAAAGTGTTCAAAAAGAGGAAATTTTGGGTTAAATAGGTTCGAAGCACACAAGTGACTCTTTTGGCACCTTTTCCTCTAATCCCCAAACCCTAGGGCTTGGAGTACCTACCATGCTTCTCAAAAATCAACATTCCCTCATAGTGAGGGAGGTACTTCCAAGACGAGGAAGGAATTCATCATCATCATCACTACTCACAACACTCACCCAACTCTTGGTGCTTACAATTACAAAAATCTATGCTCTGTGAACTATGCCTCGCTCGAAAGTGTCACTATCACTACTGGAAGCACCCTGCTTCTTCTTCTATTTTTTTTAACGTCTTCCACACTCTCCATGATTCCTTCTTGGAAGTTCTAGGAGCACCTTTTCTCCTCACTGACCACACGCTCTTTTTGGACTGCAAAGTCTTCCTCTAAACTTGCAATCTCCCTCTCAAACTCGACTCCTTCTGAGTCTCTAGAACTTGGACCTTATTCTCAAGAACCTGTATCTAATCCTATGAAGCCTGAACCTACACCTAGTTCTCTAGAACCTGCACCTGCGTTAGCTACTTCTCATGATCCACAAGATTTTCCATCAGCCTATATACACCATGCTCTCTAACTCCAAGTATGATACCAATAGAGCTAGAGCCTCTAAGCTTGAGCCCTACATTCTCATCCTAGAAAAAGACCTAAAACCCTTTCTTCTTGATCATCAAGACATAAATCACACCATATATGAGTCCTGGTATGAACAATACATCATGGACTTGCATCACTCATCATGTTTCCATCCCAAATGGTACAACACCCAATCCTCAAATCTCCAACTCAATCTTGTCACCCAACACCATGTTTAACTTCGAGTCCCATTTAACTAGAGTCTCAAAAAAATCTTGTGACCCTATCATATTTTTTGTTACACCACTGTCGATGTACCATCCATCCTCATTAATGGTACCCTACAAGAAATGAGAGATCATGGGAAATTCCTCCTCCTCCAATCTCCTGGTGAGATTGTCTATCTCAGTAGAAGTGGCAATAATGGTGACCTGGTTTCCTTTCTTCTTCTCTT
>APFE031727646.1:35850-61608 GCA_000404065.3 Pinus taeda | reverse complement strand
TTTTATAATACTATTGACCATATTCATTTTATTAGTAAAGGTGGTGATATTAACTTGTATATAAGTATTGATTTTTTTATTTTTAATTTTCTTATGTGGGTTTTTCCACATATACAAGTCATTTGGAAAACTCTTTTGCAAAAGTGTGCCATGATCAATTTTTTTACAAGTCATTTGGAAAACTCTTTTGTGAAAGTGTGCCATGATCATCCATTTTTTTACAATGAATAGGAGCTTTCACATGTTGTTAGGTAGTGAGAATATTGTTTTGATGTTTTTCAACATTACTTTGGTTCACTCGTTTTTTTTTTAAGGAAGCTTGATAATTCATATATAATATGTATAATCATTAGCTTTCAATGCTTTTAGGATATGTTTACTTTCTTATTTAATCGTACATTATTAAAGATATGTAGTGTCTTACCTTGGTAAGGTTAGTTTTGTGACATTTAGAGAGGGTGATTTTGATGTAATGATATAATATTATGCATGACATACTTATGTACATGTTTATATGCTATAGACCTAGTTTGGGTCACTTGGATGTTATGTGCTTATTATAATATCTATGGTTCTGTGTATAAGAACTGATTTTGGTTAAGAGCATATTATCAATGTTTTCTCTTTTGGTATCCTAGTTTGGACATATGTGTATGACATGGATGGTGATCTAAGATTGATACACATAGATCCATGAATGATCATGGTTATGTGTAACATATGGTTAATCATTATTAATGGATGATGTTAGTGTCGGTATCTTCATCCCTCCATCAGTGATGAAATTCTCTTGTTGCATTGCATGTTAGGTGTCTCATCCGATCAACTACATTCCATTAGGATCATGGATCATCTGATGGTAGGGGCATATTATACATTTTCCCTCATGTTCTTTACATTCTAGTCCATTTTCATTCATCTAAACCATTTGCAGTCATTTTTTGTCTTTAAATCTACAAAAGTCATTTTTAGGGTTTTAGGTCTCACCAGGTCTAGGGTTTCGTCAATAAGGTCTTATCAACGCTCAATAATAGTCAGCAGGCACATGAGGAGGTCAAATAAAGTCTCAGCAACAAAAATTTCCATAATCACATGCTCAGTTATTGATTTTTTTAACAGATTTTTTTATGTTTCATGTACTAAATTTCATGTAATTTCATTTTCTCTATATGTAATAATGTTAGAAGCAACCCTGGTCACTTTGCCAAGCCTCTGCTACTTTAGTTCCTGTAAAAGAAACAAAACACCAAAGTATTCAGTCCATCAAAGGCAAAAAGTAAAGCAAACTCCCCAAAAACAAAGTTTTTAAAGCAAGTGAAAATCAAACATTAGCAAAGTGGGTTTTCATAAGTCAAAAATTAAAGCCATTGCTATTTAAGGTATATTCATATCAAAGAGGTTCATTTGCATGCCAAAAGTGAAGAAGAGCAAGTGTATTTGTGTTTCAAAGGCCAAGAGAGCAATTTTTGGCCAAATCTAGGAAAATCGCAGGCATGGTATACCTAGGTTAGGGCGTGACGCAGAGAGCCAGCGTGATGCACCTGGGTTGGGGCGTGGTGCATAGAGCCAGCGTGGCACACTGAACAATAGTGTGCATTGTAATTTTATAACAGGAACGGCGCACAGAGCAAGCGTGGTGCACCTGTGAAGTGGCGCGGCGCACAGGTCTACAAGGCTTGAAAATGCTCACAACTTCCTCCAAACTCTCAAAATTGCTAAACTCTCCATTTTCCAAGTAAGTTGATGCTCCCTCATGATCAATGAATGAGTTTGTCTTAGTCTTCTTGGTGATTTAATAGGGAAATACTGAAACCCTAGTTCCTTGCAGTTTGATGAAAAACTATTGCATAGGGTTTACAAATTGTATTTTTTGCTGCTAAACCTACCCCTCTCATTTTCACTCCCTCACTTCCTCACTTCATTTCCTCTCTCCCTTTTCATTCATATTTCCCATTCCATATTCCCCATATCCCAAAAACCATAATACCTAATTCCTACTGTTCCTAAACCCTAATTGGCATCTCCAAACCCTATCACTCCCTAAAAACCACTATATCCAGCATCAAAACCCCTTTTCACTCTTTTATTGCCCTAGTACACTCCATTTATCCTATTTTCCCATATCCCACTCCCCTAAAGTAACTAATTCCCTCGTAAAACCCTAAATCCCTTGCTAAACCCTAATCTCCCAAAACTATTCCCTTCTTTCCCCAATTTCTTTTCCCAAGAGTAAAATCTCTTCATAATCATCACCATTGTCCTCTTTCATCCCTCTTTCATCATCATTTTTTCCACCATACCTTCATCTCATCATTTTCCTAAGACAAGCACTATGAGGAAGAGACACTCAGTGATAGTTCTATGGAGAAACATACGCAGCAAAACAAAGGCAAAGAGAAGATGCACGAGGATGATATAGATGACAAACAAGAAAGAAAACAAACAGTTGGAGGATAAGCAAAGCCTAATGGAGCTAGAAATGTTGAAACTAAAGAAACAAAATGACGAAGAGGACCATGCCACTTTGACTTCCGTTGAACAAGAGATAGATAATGGCAACAAGTTTTGGTTGGAGAAAATGAACATGCACCTGGAAAAGATGTTGGAGAAGGCCAACGAAGAGAAAATGATGTTGAGGCACATGGCCTATCACTATTTGGCGAGAAACAAAGTTTGCAAAGCGAGAATTAGGACTTTGAAGGCCAAGTTGAGGAAAGATTTGAGGAAGAGAAAAGAGCAAGACAAGCTCTAGATTTTGGCTTAGACTTCCTTAGCCCAACATAGCACTTGATAATAGACACTCAGCCCAAATTTCAAGAAATTTGGGATACCTTTTGTCAATTTTGAAATTTTGGAGCAAAACACAGGTTTTTCTACCTGGTGCGCCATGCCACCTAGCGCGCGCTTTTGCTAGGGACCTCCTTTGGAGGAAAACTCAGAATTTTTGGATTCCTCGTGCAAAAATATGAATACCCACACATGGCCAAGAAATTTTTTCAAGTTTTGAGCTTCCAAAAGGGTAAAAAACACCTTAAAACCAACCTTTCTGCCCCTTTTTGGCCACACAGGAAGCAATGTTGGGAGAACTAATTTTTGGAGGGGCAAATAGAGACCAAATTTAGAAATTTCACTTGTTCTGGATAGTAGATGGGCATACCTTTCCAACAAGCCCACGTGGAGAAAATTGGGTTTATGGGAAGGCCTCCAAAAGCAGCTCCAAATGAGCACAATGCACAGGATCAAGAGAGCGGCGCACAAGATGAAATTTTGTCATTTTGGTCAAAACAACTCTGTTTTTTTGCCTAGTTTCTTCACAGTTTGACTTTTCTCTTTCTAATAGTCAAACACATGATGTAATTTGATGTGACTTGATCGATTTTGATGTAAATATGTTAAATTTTCACTCATAGAGGTAGATTCATCCATGAAAAGGTAGTTTGCAACTGAATGAATTAGTTTCCTAGTTTTTAGAGGCAAGTTGTTCCACTGCCTACTTTTTAGTTTTCAGTTTAGATCTTGTTGAAACAACTCCTGAACTTATGAGCTCGACACCTAAAGGCTATGATGAGTTTCTTATTACCTATATCTACTAGTTTTTTAGTCATTGGCAAAGGTTGGACTTTTGGGAAAGCTTGGAGCTTTATTGTACATTCATTTCAGTAGTTTAGCAAAGGAATAGACCAGGGTTTGCAACACTTTATGGAATTCTTGTGGCAACTTAATTTGGTATTGTGTTTCCTTTTGTAATTGCAAGTTTACATATGTTTTATTTATGCCATTATCTCTCTTTGTTCATATTAACTAAATGAAACAATGATAAAGGTAGAATTCATTGATTTGCAGTGCTCTACCTAGGGTTTTGTTTAGTTATTTATGTTTTTAGCTATTTGAAGAGGACCCTTGAGACTTTCATGCCCTCTTCAACTCCTCACAAGTCTAAAAGCTCTCCATCTCACTCAATTTGAAGTACTAAACTATTTTCCTACCTCACCCCATAGAGATCTCTGCAAAACTAAGCCTCATTCCCCGGACCCAAATCTGCCTTTCACATTTGAGCCAACAAAACATCATCAAATTCAATCAAACTCTTCTGAACACATACCTAGCCTAAAATAAGTCCTTACATCAGTCATCTCAAGCCTCATTGATCATATTTGACTAAGATTGACAAGGAGAGAGCCCTCCCTTGACCTGGTAGGGCTAGCTACCAGGTTAAGCTTGGTTTGATGTTAACCTAAATCCTACCTTTCTCAGCCTGAGGTAGATTTAGGCCCTAATAGATGACATATGATTTGTATGATTATATATAAATAATATTGTACTAAGCATGATGTGTCAGGGGACCTGGTTATTTGTAAACTAGGATGTTCAAATTATAAATGATTGTAGAAGTCATGATACATGATTTGTATGATTATATATGTTTAATCTTATATTGAACAAGATGTGGCAGGGGACATGGTTATTTGCAAACAAGGATGCTCAAATTATAAATGATTGTGGAATTCTTGATACATGATTTTTATGATTATATATGCTTAATCTTGTATTGAGCACGATGTGACAAGAGACGTGGTTGTTTACAAAAAAGGATGTTCAAATTATAAATGGTTGCAGAAGTCATTTTTTCATAATCAAAATGATTTTGGAAGTCATGCACAACCTTTGATAAAATCTGAATAAGTTAATTATGAAATTCATTTGATTCCTTTGATCTATGAGATTGTGATGTGTGCATGTATTTGAACAAGGCCTTATCGACGAACCATCAGATGAGTGTGAGCTCACAATCAATACCTTAAGGTGAAGCATGAAGTTGCAAAGTAGGGTAGATGATAATCCATGGAAATTACGGTGCAGAATCCTAAATCCATGAAAGATATAGACATGGATTCTTGGATCTATAATAAAAGGATTAGGGCACGGAGTCCTAAATCCATGAAAGATAAAGACATGGAGTCTTAGATCTATAATAAAAGGATTGGGACAAAGACCTAAATATTTAAAATATCAAGGTGTGGAATCTTGGATTCTTGGAGTAGATCAGGGTGTGAAGTCCTCAATCTACTAAGGCACGGAGATGTATGCAATAGGGATGTGGAATCCCTATTCTATGGAAGAAAAATACCACTCATGGGCAGCTCAGGGATTAATTTCCTTAATAAAATCTCATTTCTGACAATTCTAAAGTGACTTTCTAAAAATAGAAAGTCATGTCAAGCATCTCGAGTATGACTTTCCAAAAATAGTAAGTCACCTTCAATCAATGGGTAATTAAGTATAGTTGAAGGAAAAGCACTTAACTTATCACTACTCAATCATAATAGTTCAATCTCGACTTAATCCTCAATATTATTAATATTAATATTATTATCTTTTATGAGACTATGATATTATTATTAAAAGGGAATTATAAGTTACCTTCATCTCCTCAATCACTTCACACCTCTCTCCTCATGACTCTCATGGCTCTATGTAAATCTCTCTCTTTTTTTAATAATACATTACACTCTCTTTTATGCACTCATCAAGGAATCACATATTCCCCTTACACTCATTAAATACATGTCAAAAGATTCCTCTTACGTTCTCTTTAATGCATATGTTACACTCTCCTTAACTAAGGCACGCATACATCTCCTTAATGGCATGAGTTACACTCCTCTAAATGGAATACAAGGCATGCATATTACTCATCTTTTATGATAAGAATTTGTTGCTCCTCCTATATATGTGTCTCATGTATTCTCACTTGGTGGAGGTGCATGGTGATACAAAGAGTTTAAGAAATTTGAAGAAGTTTATGGGAGGGAGAGATTTGGAGAGTAGCCAAATGCTAATCTAAATTGAGAGGAATTAAATCTTATCTTCCTCAACTTGCCTTGTATATCTCTCTACTGCTATATTTTGGTACTGCTTGCGAGCTCTTACAACTCGAAGGTTCTAAGGGGAGAAGTTCTCCCTGGATATGGTTGGGGGGAAAGCTGGATGGTTCAAATGAGTTGGCTAAGGAATCAAAGATGGATCATATTCTCAGTGATTGGAGTTTCACATCTGCTTAGGTATAAATTTAATTGTCTTGAAATTTTAGTGTCGTAAGCATCTAATTTGGTTTAAGCTTATGTTATTTAGAATATTTCTAGAATTATTATTGGTGTAGTTTATGGTACTAACCTTGGTATTGTAGAATTTGAGAAAGGAAAGCCAAATATTGTTGAAGGTGATTCCAATAAAGAATTCACAAATTACTTGGGTAAGAGTTTCATGAGTTATGGTTTTTTCCATTTTAACTAAAATAGGTAACTAGATACATGTTTTAGAAATGATTTTAGGATATATTGCAAAGTGTTTGGAAAAATCCATAAATGGGAAATATGCATGAATAAGTACTAACTTGCAGCCTATGGGAGAAGTAAGGAAAGTGATACATACCCAACATATAACTGGAGGAATCACTAGACCATCCCTTAGAGTAAAAATGTAAAATAATGATAGCGAAGAGTTTCAAGGAAAGTAATTGAGGTAGTTTTCTGTCATTATGTGCTTACAATCCTTGCAAATGTAGGTGACAAATAAGGATACATAATGCATTAAAATAATCATCACTGGTTAATTCTTATTTTGGAGTGATTCTTAACAACTGAGGATGCTTTTCATGTGTTTGATTGAATGGTTGAATGAAAATAATGCTAAATGAATCTCAAAACCCTTCAACTCACTTATAGTAGCTGAAATGATTTAGAAAAGTATTTGGGAAATAAATAAGTAATTATAACTTAATTATGTGTTACAAATTTTTATTCATGACTGTAGATTCAAGTTTGCACGCCATCTATTTGACAAAATTTGTAAATCAGATTCTAGGAGTTAGAGGATTTCCTAGCTTAAACAATTGCATCCATGGGTGTTTTCATAATAATTCAGGATAAAATCAGGGGTTATCCGTACCAACAGAACCTGTAATCCCAGACTTGTTTCCAAAAAAATATTTTTCAAAACCCAGATCATAAATATGGGTGATTTTGTAGATTGCTGCTGGCAACTGTGTGCGTATGTTGTCAAGTTTTGGGTGAAAGAATAAAATGATTTAATCGTTGTTTTAATATTTTGTCATTTGAAGAATTAATTTATAAATCTTATGAGCTAAATAGGTTGAGGAAGAATCTTAGATTCATGTTATATTTCCTTAAGCTATTATGGCTTCCAACTGTTTGACAAAATGCCTCAACGACTATATGTTGTATGCTTGCAAGTGTTTGTCAAAAGGCCTCAATGGCTATAAATTGCATGCTTGCAAAGAATTTTTCAAAATTTCAATGGATGTAGTTTTTGTGCATATAATTGTTCGAGTAAATGTGCTACTTACTGTAGCTTTTTTGTACTAGAAAAATCTATGAATATATTATTTAATGGATGTAGCTTCCTATGTCTGCATGTTTTTGTTTGAATGTGAAAATGAACTTAATAAGTTGTTGGAGTGTGAATAGAGAATAGGATAGTTGTTACTTTTATTATCTAAATATTTCATTTAAAAAGAGGATTGTTGTTGGAAACCATTTTACAGTGACTAATTCTCTAGGATTTTGTGCAAATAAGCATAATAAGTTCTATATGAGCTGCATGTACTCATGGGTGAAATCTTATGTTTTAATGGTTGTAGCAAACAACTAGTGTGCCTGATTTTGGCAAGTCCATTGTTTTATTTGGCACTTTCAAAGAATAATATGCTTATGAATTTGTAACAATGATTGCTCTTGCTACAACATTCATTATACAAGTCTCATTAATGAAGCAATGTTATTGGGAGTTTTTAATCGATGAATCAATAAACATATCATATTTATTAGATTTACTGATGAAGGGAGACATATTCCCCTTTTATTTATCTTGTTACAATTAGGTTAATATTCATACCCTTATATGTGATAGAAGCATAATATTTTAGGTTCTTGTGGCATACTTTTATGGTTATGATGTTAAGAGTCAATAAGTAGAACTTTTTTAGCATAATATAGGAGATCAAATAGGTTGATCTAGCTTAATGCTCGCACATGGTATTATGGCGGAATTTATTTCCAATCTACTTAGAGTTCACATATAAGTATGAAAAGAAATGTGTTTTGGAATTGGTTTTAAGGTAAAGTTATCCCTGACTTCTTATGTGATATTGTTATGTTGAAATACATGAATGAACATGATTACATGATAACTAAGTTAGTAATGTTACAAAAAAATAAAATGAGTATTAGTGATTAATGTGACCTATAATTCTCTATATTATTGATGGTTCGTAAGGTGGGACCTTACAAGATAGTTATTTCCATTGTGATAAAGGTATTAAGCACATCAATTTTCTAGTTGAGGTGGTCCTATGAAATTTCATGTAGGTATTGGTCTACATGAGTTTTCTACCTTATGTGACATAGTCCCATAATTATTCTTAATCACCATAGCATCAAGAAATGGAAACAAGAAATCATTTCTTAGTCCCATGGTGAATTCTAATGAATCTAAGTCGGTATTTATATGTTCAAAAAAATTCTCTAGCTCATCTCCCCCATGGCCTCATTTTACATAACTATGATGTACATACCTAACCCACTAATTGGTTTATCATTGTGGGAATACTAGACTTGCTTTCTATTGAAAATTCTCCATCAATAGATTCACTGCAATTGGTGATAGAAATAATCTCATGGAAACTCCATCTGTTTTTCATCAAGATCTCCTTGGAACATGGAAAATAAAATTGAATTAAGAAAAAGTTCGACATAAGAATATTCTTGTGGTCTTTACTCTTCATATCATAGAAGTCGCATTACCTACAAAATAACTTAGTTTGTTAGCCAGAAAAATGAATAATTTATAGGTTAATCAATTCATTGTTCCAAAAATAGCTCTTAAACAATTTCCGTCATTGTGTATCTTTGGTATATGATATATTAAGGATTCATTGGATTTGATATTCTAAGATTTGATATAGTTTCATCTATTGGGGGAATTTTGACATAAAAAATGGGTGTCACAATATAGCATGTACCAACAAAAGAAACTTTAAATTAATTAGTAAAATTCAACATCATGATGTCATCCCCAAGGAAAAAAAAATTGGATGGAAAAGAAGAAAATTAATTTTTCTAATTGTATTTATACATTATCTCCTCAAATGTAAAGTGCAATATGTTTTGCATCTAATGAGTACCCACTCTACACATTTTTGAACTAGATACATAGGAAAAGAGTTGTATATATATATATATATATATATATAATATATAATTATATATATTATATATATTATATATTATATATATATTATTAGATATATATATATACATAATATATATCATATATATAATATATATATATATATAACTATAATATATATATATATATATATATATAGATATAGGATATATATATATATATATATAATATAATATAATATATATATATATATAAATATATTATATAATATATATTCTTAGTTTTCATGCATTTTAATTATTTGGTGTTGGTAACTAAAAAATGTAGAGTTGGCACTCCCATGAGGAGGAGCTCAGGAGTTTTCTTGTCACCCCTCAACCATCGAATAATGTGTTGCCCCTTGGCTTTATTAATTCCACTCGAGGAGAAGGAAAACCAAGACAATGGTGTTATGGCATACTACTTAGAGGATAGTATTGACCAACCTCCTCTTTGTTTGTGACTTGCTGCTCATAAGCTAGCACTGCTAGCCTTCTTTAGGAGACTCCTAGTTCCTTATTCATATTATTGTAGTACCACTTTCTTCCACTTTTAATATTACTATATTTTAACTTAGTTCAAATTTTTTATAAAATAACTATTAAATGCATAAGATAATTGTATTACCACTCCCTTTAGGTTGTGGCCTAAGAAACTATTAGAAGGTTAGAGCCTTCAGTGCAAGTGGTAGCTTGTTGTGCAGGGAATAGTAGTTTCCATCAGGTGGTGGCCTAAGAAACTATTTGGAGGTTGGATCCTCTAGTAGGTTGGGGCCTATATATGGTTGCGAAAGTTCTCGCTTCCATCAGGTAGTGGCTTGGAGTAGGTGGTTTCTCACAAACATCGCAAATCGAAGCTTACACACTAGTTCTTCACACTCTCTTGATTTTCAAGTTGTTGGTTCAAATTGCGATTAGGTACAAGGCATCCACGGTACATAGATAGAGGGGTAGGAAATTGAAGAGGCCTTTTATCTCTCTTCCCTTTTTCAAATCCCCCCATGTCAGGATGATGTTCTTCCATTCTTGGATGATTTTCAATCTGCTAATATTAGTAGTGAATCAAATGAAATCAATTCTTTAGGTTCGTAGTCTTGGGAAACAATCATTCTAATGATTATGAATCTATTGATGTACATAATGATAAATTCCCAAGTGCACCAGTTGATCTTGTAGTTCTTCGAGAATATTTTGATTTGAAATATTTAGATGTAGAATCTAATTCAGCCAAAGAACATGTTCTTATGGAAACTTCCTTTCCATCTCACCATCCCTTTTGTTATACCATTTGTGATGCATTTACTTGCGATGAAGCTACTCCATTATTTTCAAGTTCTTCATCCGATAAGTTAACTTCTCAAGTGACACAAGGTAGTGAGGTTATCCATGATGAAAAAAAATCAATCAAATCATTGAGTATTCTTTCCATTCCTTATTATCTCCTATTTTTCATGAGGACAACTCTTCAAATCAGTTTTCTCATGAAATTTCTCCAATCTATACATCTCTAGATTTGCGATCAAAAGAATATTTTGACTTGAGTAATATAGTTGTTGAAGCTATAAAATCTGATCAAATCAGTGACAAAGATGATTGAAATCTGGTTAGTAGTGCTCTCATTGAAATTAGTGGAAGTAGCTATCCTCACACAAAGTATGATGTAATTTAATCTTCAAAATGTGATTCTACAATCCTTTAAATTTCTGGGACTTTTCAAGAAGTTGAGGAACTTCAAATTCCATTGATGGTTATATCAAGACCTTAGGATTCTAGTAAGATCCCCAAACAAAGTCAGATTTGGTCTTTCTTGCAAATTTATTTTCTTTCCATGGTTTCACTAAATGTAAATTATTTCTTGAAAGATGTTTGGTGTTTTGGATATAGTATTTAAACTTTCAAGATTCAATTTCTGATCGGATTCAAGATTCTATTTCAGTTGATTCATCTCCATGCAAGGGTATTGTACTTAACTTGGGTTTGGAGTGTGTATCTCTCATGGAAACATGGAACTACGAAGTTGACCATTTCAAATACTATCTTTGGCAGAAGGAATAATGTTTATTAGATGCATTTCATAATAGTGAGCTCCTGGTTTTTCTTGTGAATGTTATATGGCTAATATTTATCTTCATCGCACATGAAATCCTTGAGTGATAGTGAATGCATGAGTTATTTGTCAAATCAAATTATTCTTCATTCATTGTATCATGATTGGTTTCTTGTGCTTGCTATACTAGTGCTCATTTTCACTTATTTTGATTATTATGATGTTAGTGCAGTGTGTAACTAGTTACAAGAAAATGATATGTTACATTCATCACATGAGGAAGATGATTCTATTATTCTGAGTATTTTTGAAATGTTTAAACTGATATATCGTTGTTGTCAATTAATCGAGAATCTCATACCATAAACAATTATTAACCGCCATTTAGTTTACCATTATCCCACCAGTATATTTGATGAAATTTGTTTCACATTGATTAATATTTATGGTTTATCTCACTATTCGGATACTTGTCAAGTAAATTAGGCACTTTAGCCTTTGTTGATGGTTATATCATGACCTCAATATCTTGACAAGCCTTCGAAATATTCTCAAATTCATTTTCCCTTACAAGATTCTCATCCTGATCTTGTGCTTTTAATTAAAAATTCATCTTTTCAAAGATTTTGGGTTTCTTAAGAGGATTGTTTCGAATTTCATGATCCAATCATTGAATGGTTGGAGAAATCTTACCTTGCAAGCTCCATTGCAAACAACAAGCTTTGGTATTTTCTCATGCTTGTTAATAAGGAGAGTACAGATGAAGATACATTCACAAGAAGCTTCTAAGACTTTTTTTATTATGGCTTTCATCGAAAAGGTAAGAGTGCAAATTCATTAGAACTAGTGGCTATGACATGTATTTTTGCTGATAGGAAAAACCTTCAATTTGTTGTGCAATCTATTAAAGTACTTACCTTTTCTTTTGCACATTATTTTATATATTTTTTATTTTCTTATATCTATGTGTATGTATGTCGGGAGTAGTCATAAGAGCTACATTGAAATTTAATTACACTTGACCTTGACCTTCTAGCTAGTTAGGTTAGGAGTAGGTCTAGTTGCATACTAGTTTTCCTTGCACATTCATTTTGCATTCTCTTTCTCTAGTATTTATTGTGTTTTATAATTTTTATATGACATTCTATTTTTTGTTTAGCCACCTTTTACTTTGTCCTTTTCATTTTGTTTCCTTGTTGTGTCTTGTCTCTTCTTTTGTGTTTTATTTAATAAGACTTCGCATTAAGGATGTTCCCTACGGCTCGAAAGATAATGTGGCAAAATAGAAAAGGGTCTTGTGACATTGCAAAATTTGGTTAACCTTTAGTCCTTCTTCTTCATCTTGGTTCATACCTTTTGGTCGATGATGTTTTGATGGAAAATATGATCCTCACGTAAGGACATCTTTATGTGAAACCATAATACCCATATCTATTTTAGGAGCCTTGTTTCTATGCTTGGTTCTTTATGTTTCATTGTTTTCCACACTGATCCAATCAAGTAGAGAAGGACAAGGGGAAAATCCAAATGAGAAAACCAATATAATAGGTCTTATATATGCTTCTCTGAAGGAACAACCTCTTCTTCTCTCAATAATTCGAGATTCCTCTTCTTCCTTATGAAATGAATTAGTGCCACTGCACAGTGCTATATAAAATAAATAAATAATGGTGAAAGAAGAGAAAGGCTTCCTACGCAAGTGAAAGAAGAAAATTTGTCAAGGTACTGTCTAGGCTCACTGGTAGTGGAGAAATGATTGTGTTCCAAAAGTGACTCCGTCAGGGTACCTCTTAGGCCTGCTGGCAGTGGAGAAAAATGAGAGATGAAAAACTATACTTTGAAAATATAAAGCTCGTGATTAACATTACCCTTCTCCTGACTCGAAACAATGCGATATGGCTGGCTTTATGGTTGTTTTCAACTAAGAAAGAGATGAAGGGGACTATATCTATAGCCAGGTTAAGTGGGGAAACCATAGTAATCTTCATGGAGAATCAATACTTTCTAAGAAACTAAACCCTATATGAAAAATTTGACCAAGGTAGAGAAGTTCGAGTTCTACCAATATGTTGCCAATTTTTGTTGCTGTGACAATACCCTCCAAAATTTTGTCTACACCTGAATTTTGGATCCATCTGTGGATCATGGATCCATTCATTCCATAATAACTTTATGGTCGGTCGATAGGTGTCAAAGTCACCTGCTTACACATTCGAAGTCCATAACAAGTTCATGAGCACAATATTTTATGCAAGTTTGAACAGGAATAACACAAGTTCAGCAAGACAGTGTATGTGCATTGTTCAACCAATGTCAATAGTTAGTGCACACTTTCAACAACAATCTCTCACTTTTATTTGCGATTTCCCTTCTATTTTTGTGAGTTTTCCCAATGATCGCTTTTGTGCACCTTCATTTTCACAAGTGTTTCTTTCATGTTTATGACTATCACTTTTGCATTTTATCATTGTAATAAGTGTCATTTTCATGCTATCTTCATTCTCGAATGTGTCACTTTAAATTTTGTTCGCATTTTTTCATGTGTCGTTTGCACTTTCCGCTTACTATTGTATATGTCATATTTTGGCATGGCAAGGGTCAGAAATCACACAAATCTAGTTTTGGTTTGCTTCAAGGGGTGAAATTGGTGCTAATGAGTCATGCTTATCATCTAAAAATATATTGCACTCATTCCAAAATCTTCAAGCACTGTTGCACAAATGTTGTCACTATTGTCGCAAAGTGTACCTCTAGTGTTGCACTTCGGAAAAGTCGTCGCAATGTCATCACATTCAGGGAAGCATGTTGTTCATGTGTTTTGAGTAATCAATGTTGTGTCATAAACTATTTTAAGTGTGATATCATACTTAACTCTCATCATTTTTCACTTTGGCTTCATTGATCCCACACTTAGCCAAATCTCAAAAGTGCCTTCCTGGGCAACTTGGCCTCACTCAACCTTCCTGAACTGTGAACTACGTAGTCTCAATCCTAGATCTTCAACCTTATCTCTTGGAACTATGCAATGTGCAGTCTCTTTCTTTGAGAACTGCATACTACGTAGTCTCAGTGTTGAACCTTAGCCCTTGAGCTCCAGAACTTCGTATCCCTTGCCTCCAATCATCCTTTTGTGCACACTATATAGTCTCAAGCATCAAGCCTTATCCTTGACCTCTTGAGTTGTGTAACTGCACAATCCCTTGGCCTATTTTCCTCCATAATTGTGCAATGGGAAACGTCAAGTCTTAAGCCTTCAACCTGACCTCTCGAGTCCCTCAACTACACAAATGTCTAGCCTTGCCTTTCCTGAACCATGTGTTGTGCAATCTCAAGGCTCAGTATTAACCCTTGAACTCTTGAGCTGAACAATTGCATAGTCCTTGAGCCTGATTCTCAACATATCACCTGGTTACAGCTTAGTCAATGGTTATCATGAAGCATGCTATAATAGGGGTTTATCAAACTGATTTCCTCTTGTCATGAGTGGATTTTAGTTGCATGTATTCTATCATGTTATGACAAGATGATTATGAAGGATATGAAGAAGGAGACCCTGTTATAAGAGACCCTTGTATCTATAAACACAAGTTGATCAATCAAGAAAGAAAAAGGGACACTAGATTATGACAACTAGAAATCAAGGTCCCATTAAAGATTCCCTATCTTGAAGCATTATGGAGGAGGAAGAAGATGAACATGTTCTATTTTTCAAGAAGATTCAAAAGTAGCAACAATAAGAATGGATTGGCATTTCCATGTTAGTAGTCCATGACATCAGTGTCATGTCATTTCATTTCATGAGTCATCATTTTCCACATCATTTGTGGATGATATAAATTCAATATTGAAGAAATGTAATGTAAAGTGGAAGTCTGAGAGTCATCCATAGAATGTGAAAAGTCATGAAGGATTCAAAGAGTTAGAGAGAAGTCAAACAATCATGAGGGTAGTCCAAGAGTAACAAGGGAGGTGAATAGTCACCCCATTTTTTTATATATGTGCCCTCATAGATCATGAAAAGGAATTTTCACCTTGGCTCCTCCTACTAGGCATTAGAGAGGAAAATATTTCTTTTGGAGGAGAAAGTGGTTGCTCTAACACTCCATTAATGGAGCTAGTGGTGTTTACTATAATGATGTATCTTGATAAATTTTCTTAATTTTGAAGCTCGTTGAGCCAACAAACTTTCACGTGTATGTAATAAACATTATAAGACTATTCTTTGAAAGTTTGTGATGTATGTTGTTTTCATCTGTACTAAAAAAATTGAACTATTTATGTGCCTTTGGTACTTATCTTGTTGAAGGTGTTTTTTATGTGTTTTATGTGTGAACTATTTTGTTGGTTGATCAATGATTCATTCATATCTATATGCTTGTGTGTCTTCAATAGATTAGTACTATTACTCATCTTTTAAAGGATCACTTTTCTTTCCCTTTGTTAACTGGAAAGAACATGTGAATTATACTCTTGTCTTGATCGTTGTAGCCAAGGAAAATATCTAAGAATATATGGTAGTCAAGCCTTATTTATAGAAGGTCTCCCACACGAAATGGTGTGAACTTTGATTGGGACTTTTCGTCATGGAGACCCTCTTGGTTGACAAATTTCTAGCACCATGAATAGTATTATTTTTGCATGATCATTATGCATACCCATTTTCAATTGAAACCTATTTGTTTATCGTTTTTTGATCAGAAACTTGTCACAAATGCATTCCAAATTTGGGGTAGACTATTAATAAATAAATTATGAAGCTTAGTATAATAAACCCTAGTGAAAGACATAACATTAAAAATAAAGTGATGAGTGGGAAGATTGTAGTTTTTTGTTATTCAAAATAACAAACTTTCAACATGAAACTTTCTCAAAACATTCAAACTATATAAAACTTAAAACTACTAATATAAAAATCCAAATTGTTTAAATACCATTTACTATTTTTCTCTCTTAACCTAAACATATACTTATATATAAAAGGGAAACTCTAGGAAGCAAACATAGGTATGGAAGAAAGGCCTTTAGTATGTAAGTACTATATTCAATTCTAATAAGTACTAAATAATGAAGTTGGTCATCCTAAGTTTGAAAATATATTTAAATAGTTAATTTGTAAGGTTTTTATGGTGGGTATGTCAAAATTCACATCGTGGTTGAAGTTTGACTTAATCTACATTCCATTATTATGGTTTAAATATCAACTACAAAATACTTCATGGGGAATGTTCAAATCTTTCCTTCAACGTATTTTGTTGTCATCCTTTAAATATCACTTAGGAAATGTCCATGCTTTACTAATAAACCTAATTTTAATGCTTTATCACATTTGATGTCCCATTTGGAAACATCTATTCTTATATGTTGAGATTTTACATAATACTATCCTAGATCCATCTTGATTTCAGATCTATCAAATTCTGAGAGGGATCAAATCTCTCGAAGTGAAAACCTTTCCTCAAGTTTTTCACTCCAAAAAGACATTTTCAACTTGAGATATTTGATCGCTTTCAGTGCTTGATAGATCCAAAGATAAGATGGATCTAGGCTAGTAAATTATGAGTCCTATATTTATCCTCATTGACATAAATCAAATAGATGGTTATTTAAATATTTTGATAATATTTGAAAATTAAAACATTCATAATGATTTTTAAAGCATATCGATTAATAATTAATATTTCCAAGGAAAGCTTTCTATCAACTATAAGTGAACCAATCAACAAGGTCAATAAACTTTTAAGAAAAGTTTCACTAGGAATAGGTATTTGATTCACACATATATATGGGAGAAATTTCAATCAAAAGAGCTAATATTTTTCTTTCTAAAATAGAAAAATGTCAAAATTACTTAAGGCCATCACCCTAGCCTCCATTAATACAATCACAAGACTCCTATATGTAGCTAAATCAGCATATATTGACAAAATCTTGCCACTTAAAATAATCATTGGGTGATCTATAAGGCGATAAACTCTTTTTATTTCAAGATAACTTTAATACTTATTTCCTTACATATAATTAAGAAAAATATTAACTAACCAAAAATAGTTTTAGAACATAATCCATGATAGAGCATGTAATATACCTAGAAATTTACTTTGTGACTTGAAATTTATTTATTACTCTATTACATTAAAGTTATGATTGAAAAGTAAGAGGGATAATTGAATAATAATATTGGTGTAAATATTTATTTTGAAAAAAATTAAAAGAAACAATTATTTTTGGCATGTTAATCCTCTTATAATTATGTTAAAGGCTAACATGTGAGATTAACTCCTAATTATCATGAAAAAGTTGGAAATCAGTTATGCCCAAAAGGGGAAGGAATAAAAGAAAGGAAGGAAATCACACTTTTCCATTATTATTCAAAAATAATAGAATATTTTGTAGAGATAGAGCATCGACTGAAGAAAAAAAATCAAAAAGTGGAACCTATAAAAAAAATTGTGGGGGATAAAGATAGTTGCTTTTAGAAACAAACCTATGGGACAGAAAGAGTGGTTTTGAACCGAGAAAATTAGCAAGACACTGCTAAGGGTTTAGGAGGAAATTTTCACAAGGATTTCTACACATTTTTCCTAACAACTAGGAGTGGAGCTTGGGGAAACTAAGAGAGAGTTGGTTCAAGGTTGGGAGGGAAGTGGAAACATTTAACCTATTTCATGTAGGAATTATTAGATAAGTATATGAATGATTTAATTTATGTGAATATCTAAAATGTGAATATGGAGACTATTTAAAGAAAAGATTGGTCAAAAAGTTATTATGAAACTTAATGGTTCTCGATTTGCAGATTACAAATCAATGAAAATAAATGTATGTGTATATGAATATGTAGTTGTTATTTTGTTATTTTTACTTTTCATATAAACAAAAGGTGCTCAAGTGCTAGTACAAAGGCCCTTCTGGTCACTGGGAAGAGCAAGAGGCTACCCAGGAATTCCCTTTGGAATTTTTTGAGTGAAAATGACAAAAATAGGATAAAGAAAGGGTAGAATAATTGACCAATAAATTATCTAAATAAATATGGTATGGTAATACTTAGTATTTTTACATCGACATAAAACTAATTGTATGGCTTACTCGTATTGGTAGATGTGTTTTAGAATGAGTAGATTACAAATTACTAATATGATTATGTGTGTGTGTGTGTGTGTGTGTGTGTGTGTGTGTGTGTGTGTGTGTGTGTGTGTAACATTAAATATAAACTACATTAACTATATACACATTGAAAGAAAAGGGTTTAATACCACTAAGAACTCTTAGAAGCAAAACAATGTAGTTCTATACGTTCAAGCAGAAAATACATATAGATATATATTCAGTGAGAAAAAAATATTCATAAGTAGTTTGAAATTAAACAATTACTATATGCAGTAAAAGGGGAAAATTGTATAAATCGCTAACATGTAGAGACAAAGAATACACTACTATACAATTACTCAACATAGAAAAGTTTTTCATGCAAGTATAAGCCTCATTTCACTTGTAACCAGAAAAAAGAATTTTCAATAACATTAATATCATGATAATATTCATATCACAATTACGGAGAAATTTAAAGACTTTTGTCTAGAAAAACAAAGATGTAATTGTAACAGTCCTCTTGGACATTAAAACAACTAATTAATAGTGTGATAATATCAACCCTTGTAGGGAGTAAAAACCCTTATGTTTTCAATCAATGAAGCCCAAGAGGGGAGCAACAAGTAGGATATTAAAAAGGGTCATGCCCTTATTAATAATTACAATGTTTTCATAAAGAGAATAGTAATCTCGGCTAGTTTGAAGATTCATCTTCAATGTAAAACCCTAGTATAACATATAAGTGTCTTGCATAAGTTTGATGTTTGTTGAGGTGTGAAGGACCCGAGAAGGAGAAAAAAATATTAATAAGAACTTGTAGTTGTTGTAGGGAGAAATGCCATCGACACTCTCCAGTAAAATTCCAACAGCACTCAGGGGTTGGTCACCTGGAAGGATTGGCTGGATCCTGGAGGTTCAGTAGCATGTGTGGAAGGTCAAATGTGGAAGGTCAGATTGGTCTTGTCTTGTCAATTCCACTTCCCTAACTATACTTTGGGAGTTGAACCATGTCATGGTAACTCTTCGTCACATGTTTACCCTGTTGGACTAGTTAGCTTGGGTAAATGTGGGAGGAGCATGTTACAGAATGGTATCAAAGCATTATTCAACCCTTGGAGGGTGTTACAGAAAACTATTGACTTTGTCATCACATGAAGTGAGACTAGAGCTCGAGGGGATTTGGTGAGGAAACAATTTGTTGGTTGGGATGAGCATGGTAACTCTTATTATATTCCCATAAATTCATATAAGTACACTATTTATTTGTGATTATCTCATGAGTATATCAATTTCAAGAGTTGCTTATGAGTATAAGTAGGAAATAGGGGTGAAAACAAGAATTTATTAATTTTGGGTTTTTTGAAAAGCAAGGTTTAAGTTTTTAAATAATTCATTTTGTTGAATAATATTTATATAAATGCTACAGTTGATATTGTAGAATTTGTTGTTTATGAATTTATAAGGAAAAGAAAGAAATATATTCAAATTTCAAAGTGATAGGTTTTCATACATTTCATACACGTTATATATATAAATATACAAACCAATATAGATACATAAGTGATATGGTTAGAAATATTATGGGTCAACATTGAGAAAATAATCATAGGTTAACCCGCAACTCTCATGCAGTTCATGTCAAATGAAAAATCCTTTAGGAATATAGGAGAATAGAAACTCAAAATATAGGAGTCGTGTACTCTAATGCCTCTATAAAAGGACTTCCCATGACTACTAGCGCTTATATATATATATATATATATATTATAATATATATATATATATATATATATATATATATAATATATTATATTATATATATATATATATATATATATATATATATATATATATAATATATATATAATATATATATATATATATATATATATAAGTAAATAAATTCTACAATGGTGACAAAACCCAAACAAGACATTGTATAAATAATTAGTAAAAGAAATGCATGAAAACGGTATTGTCTTTATACATGTTTGTATATATAAAAGTTGTATAGCATTGTTGTAAGCGAAAAAAACATATGTTGAGTAAAGATTATACATAAACATTAAAAATCAAAGATATATATGAAAGCATGACATTTAATTTAAAAACAAAGTCCATAAAAGGCATGCATGTTCTAGTTCAAAAAGGCTAAGAGAAAATTGGGACAATTCAAATGTTACAAATATGCAGATATTTAAATACAAGCGCAGTATTAACTCAATTCTTTTAAAAAATAATAATAACTTACAAAGTTTGATGTCATGGTGGACCTAAATATATATGTCCAAACCCACTAGTGTGTATGATATAATAAATAGAGACCCATCTCTCGAGTCAAAAGAAAAAAGAAAAAAATGAAAACTCAACATCTTGACCAGAAATAACATGTCTAAAAACTGGCATTATCCAGGTTGGGGCCTACAGCCATAATGCCATATAATGTTTCTTGAAACAAGAAAAAAAATGCCATGGAGAATAAATGAGTAATTTCTTTTGGGTACATGGAAATAGGAATTCAACTGAAATCCTAATGCTCTTCTTGTAACCTTTAGATAACAAACCAAAGCTAAATTGCAAGAACTCAATGAATGTGAATAACAAGGGAGTGAGGTATAATTTAGGTAAATTTAATAATACCCACATGAGAAAAAGAAAAGAATCATTTTTTCTTACCTGAGAAGGTCAAAGAAACAAGCAATTAAGATTCAAACCCATGACAATATATGAATCAATCAGTATAAAAGGCTAAATAACATCAAACCAGAAGATAATTTAGGGTTATTGTGAATAATAAAAAGAGATTAGTGAATACCTTTCAACTCGTGCACATTGACACTTGGGAAAGTGAACCAGAAAAAAATATTGACCCTAAGAACAGTGAGAATGAGGTTACTAACTATTTGTAATTTAAAAATCTATTAGTGAGAAAATAAAATAAATTCCCCCTAGGGTTTCAAGTAGTTAAGATAGATTGCAAATGGGTTACCAAAAAAATGTGAACCCTTCGAAAAATCTTAGTAGTTGTGATCTTAAGCACCTCAAAGCTCCAACCTATGAGCAGAAAGAGGAAAATTTAAGCAAGAGAGGGTTTCTTCCTTTGTCAAAAAAATTACTTTGGAAACTTTGAGGAAAAACCTTGCATTCATCATTTTCCCTATAATAAGGTAAAAAAACTCTTAAAAGCATCAGTTTGAAACTTATGAAGAAAGGGTTGCATACTCAGTAAGACAAGTTAGCTAAAAGTACTAAAAGAAACACCATTGTGCTTAATATACCAATGGTTAGAAGAATTAATGCTCAAAATCCATGAATCCCCCAAGCATTTAGCTAGTTTCAGGAAGAAAAAGAGTCTTGGTTCTGCGAGATTTCAATAGGTCTAGCATTTGAGTGTAAAAAATCCACAAGGAATTCCCTTCGTTTCCAACTTGCGAATAGAGATTCGTCAACAAATTTCCTAGTGTGGAAATAACACTAAAGGTAGAGAAAGGGGTAGGGTGGTTAACCCTAACCACCAAAATGAGTATTGACCATTTTTGGATGAAACCCTTCAATATTTTCCATCCATTTCTTGATTGCCCATATATATTCATCCATGAATCCCTAAGACGTACACACATTGGTTCAGTGAGGCAATGTAGAAAATATACCATGGTGGGATATCGAATGCTAAGATGTATCTAAGAAGTTAAAACTATAGTATGACCTATACATAAATAATCCATTATAAATTCAACCTAACTCATTGGTAAAGTTTGTGTATTAATTGTTATAGTGTACAGAGTTCAAACATTTTAAGGGTCATGTAAAGTGTTATAAATGTGTATATGACTTATGATGCGAAGGGGTCACACAAACACATGAATCCCCAACCTTTTAAAATTTTCCCTATACCATTGGCCTAGAATAAGGAAGGGCCTCATATAATAGAAGTAAGAAATACAAATATTAAGAGAAGGAACAATTAGAAATAATGAGAATAAGGATTAATATATTAATGGAAGAAATTTAGAAGCATCCAATAAGGGATTTAAATTTTAATTTATGAAATATCTTCCCATATGAAGATAACATGTAAATAATTATCCAAAATACTGTAACCTTATATATGTGTGCAAACAATAAATACAAAAAATAAGGATTAACATATTAATGGAAGAAATTTAGAAGAATTCAATAAAGGATTTAAATTTAAATGTATGAAATATCTTCCCATATGAAAATAACATGTAAATAATTATCCAAAATACTATAACCTTATATATGCGTGCAAACAATAAATAAAAAAAAATTGCTTGGGAATGAGGTACACTACATATTTATATTTCAAAAATGTTTTAAATATTTTTTATTGATTCAAAATGTGGAAATAGGATAGTAATTGAATTTAAAGCTGTAATTTAATTTTTCTACCTTTTCCAACTTTTTTTAAGTATATTGTTTAATTATTAATTGTTGAAATTGTGGAAACCAATCGAAAGTACAATTAAATTCATCTCTAAACAGATAAAATTAAATAAATGTTTTCTCACTAACACTTCTCCTTACATTATAATATCTTAAACCATACTTTAAGAAAACAACTCATAATTTAATTTAAAAAATCAGCATATTAACCATTGTCGAATGCCATAACTATTATGGTGAAAAAAATTGATCACACATTATATCAATTTCAGAATAATGAAAATTAGGGTTTTGCATGAGAATACTTACTTGGAAAGTTTGAAAACATACGAGGGAAGATAGTGGAAGACATGGGTGAGAAGAGTCGGTGGATGGACCAAATATTCCTTATTAACTTTACATAGGTGGGAAGAGTTTGTGGGTACACTAATTCTTCATTATTAACCAATTGTTCATTATTAACTTTTTGAGGATGATGGTAGTAACTTTTCCACAAATAATCTTATAAGATGATGGTGGTAAATTAGACTTACAATTCGGTAATTTGAAACCCTAAGTATCATAGGCTTCATTCGCTTTTTTGTCCTTGCATTGGTAACTCCCTTGAGATTGGTTGAATATATCAGTACCATGTGTCCAAGTACATGGAGGTTGTGCTTATAGCATAAAGCAACCCTTAGACCCCAATCAATCAAATTCGAACATGCTACCAAATAAACATGTTATAAATTTTAGGCGACTTATTTTGGGGGTAAAGAATGGAGATAAATAGCACTTATAGCCTCAACCAAAGGCTTTTTTTTTTTAAAAGGAAAATATAATGGTATTTTATGTCTTTAAATAAGTTATATTAGAAGAATAAATAAGTTATATGAGAAGAATAATATCTAGAAAACAATAAATTAAAAATACGATGAGAAAAATCAAAACTTCTCAAAACCCTAATCCCGAAAACATAAATTAACCATTTTATCTTAATTTTATTTTAATTAATAACTTATTTTATTTTATTTATTTAATATAATTTGAACCAATAAAATATTTACATAAACCAGCACATTCATTAGACCATTGTCTTCATACGACCCAACATTACACCGTTATCCTTAAAATATATTTTAAAATTTTTAATTATTTACTTATTAAAAATAATTAATCCAATCACATCGATTATATCACTCGATTCCGGTCAAATTTCATAAAAATGACAAAATCGCATTTTGATGACCAGAGTCAAATTCCATCACTATTCCCCACATAATGTTGCAGTGCCGCATTGGGTACAAAAATGAATGTGATCAACCTAGAAATTATTATCTGGGTCTAGATTTTATATAGTTCTCACTTTTTCATTGAGATTAGAATTATTCAATTCAATATGATTGTAACATTCTACGTTTATTATTAAAATTGAAATTTATTCATGTCATTACACATATAAATTTTTAAAAATTAAAAAAATAATTAATTAAATAACTATATAAAATATTTAAATAATGTAAATTTATAAAGAAAATGTACGTGAAAAAATTAAATCCTTTTATATTCATGTTAGATCTATATTTAAGATAAATCTATACTAATTACTTCATATACACAAAATAATCTAACATTCTTAAAAATAGAGACGAAGAAATATATCTTTCTTTGTGACAAGACATCATGAATGCAACTGAAATTGTGAACAGATAAAAAGAAATAGACACATGAATGGTCACCTTTTCAAAAGAATTCCCAGTGGTGGAGAAATCTTAACTTGTCCCACATTTTTTAATAATAGTGAGAGCTTACTTTGAATGTACATGAGTGGATGTTCTTTCTCATTTTTGGTCAATTGCGACCCACAGAAAATCCAACAATTATTGTATATTCATCGCATATATAATAGATGATAAAAATATTTTTTATGTTTGAAACATTGCAGCAAAGAGTGTTGTTAAATTATTGAGACAAGAGACTCATTCTACAGCGCAGTATGATGATGTGTGGCTCATTCTACAACTAAGTATAATTTGTAACGTTGTTCGTCTATCATCAAAGTTGAAATTTTGCTTATGTGGGCCAAAAAAAAAAAAAAAAAATCTAAAAAAAAAAATGAGCTCATAAAAAGATTTACATGTGAAGAAATTGGATCCCTTTGGGCTCATGTTAAATCCGTACTTAAAATGGATCTATTTTGGCATATCCACATTGACCTATTGATATGAGTTATATTGTTATGTCAATATTTTAATTATGTATGAGTCCAACACATGCCATATTGTCTTTCCATGTACAATCTTCCAATACATAAATCATGTAATACACTAACTCATGATGAATTCCATTTATCTTTCTATCACATGGAAAGTTTATATATTGTATAAAAAAGTTATGAGTGAGAAAAAAAAAGGAATTACACGTCTTATTGCATAATTGACCATTTTGCTAAATAAAATTTTCTTATATATAAATGAATGTTATAAATAATAATGAGAAACTTATCATGGAAGAACTTATTAGAATTGGAATAATCTCGAATTCCTATGAAATTTGTGGGTCGGGAGCCACTTGGCACAAATCTAATTTTTTTTAATTTATTAAAAGTAATTGACCATTTTGCTAAATAAAATTTTATTATATATAAATGAATGTTATAAATAATAATGGGGAACTTATCATGGAGGAGCTTATTAGAATAAGAAAAGCTCAAATCCTTAGAAAATTGATGGGCAATAGCCACTTGGCACATTTTTTTTTTAATTTATTAAAAGTCAATGCAACCACACTGCAACCCTTATTAAGCATTCAAACTAAATATATTGTAAGGTCCCCTTCCTAGGGTCTTATAACAGATCTATATTCTCTAGGAATTAAATGCAATAAGAGACAATAATTTATTTTCTTACAATACATTTAAACAATGATAGTTTACCATTTACATTGTAATCCCTACAACTTTAATAATGAACATTTCATTTCAATAACTTA